>BSSO01000007.1:70000-72881 GCA_030267885.1 Mesembryanthemum crystallinum | reverse complement strand
GGTGACCATTCTAGACACTTCTAGAGCTCTTAGGGACCCGAATTCCGGCCGCATGATCCTCCCACGCCCCTATAGAGAAGCTCGTGCAATATCATTGAAAAATATGACACTTCACCTTTTAGGGCTCCGCGAGCCGTTTTCCCCACTTATATAGCCCACGCTTTTTGGCCTCACGAGCCCCGGTCTACTTTCGGCCCGCCGATTTGCGTGGTCAATTCAGGGACCTAAGAGGTCACCTCGTGACTCCGTGCGCGGTTCTGAGAGGCCTAAGTGCCTTTGTGCTCGTGTTTTCTTCGATTGGGGGCCTTCTTTCGGGTGACCATTTCAGGCACTTCTAGAATTACGGACCCGGATTCCGGCCACGTGATTCTCCCACGCCCCTATAGAGATGCCCGCACAATATCGTCGAAAAATATGACACTTCAATTTTTGGGGCTCCGGGAGCCGTTTCCCCCACTTATAGCCCACGCTTTTTGGCCTTCCGGGCACCGGTCTAATTTCGCCCTGCCGTCTTGCGTGGTCACTTAATGGGACCCAAAAGGCCGCGTCGTGGCTCTGTGCGCGGTTCCGAGAGGTTTAAGTGCCCTTGCGCTCGTGTTTTCTCCAATTGGGGCCTTTTTTCGATTGACCATTCCAATTACTTTTATAGCTCTTAGGAACCGGAATTCCGGCCACGGGATCCTCCCGCGCCCCTATATTGATGCCTGTGCAATATCGTCGAAAAATATGACACTTCAATTTTTGGGGCTTCGGGAGCCGTTTTCCCCACTTATAGCCCACGCTTTTTTTTCCTCTCGATCCCTGATCTAGTTTCACCCCGCTGGCATGTGTGGTCACTTGAGGGACCCAATAGGCCCCCTCATGGCTCCGTGCGCGGTTCCGAGAGGCCTAAGTGCCCTTACTCTCGGGTTTTCTCCGATGGGGGCCTCCTTCCAGGTGACCATTCCAGGCACTTCTAGAGCTGTTCGGGAATCGAATTCCGGCCACGTGATCCTCCCACGCCCCTGTAGAGATGCCCGTACAATATCGTCAAAAAATATGACACTTAATTTTTGGGGCTACGGAAGCCGTTTTCCCACTTATAGCCCAAGCTTTTTGCCCTCCCGGGCCCCGGTCTAGTTTTGCCCCACCGGCTTGCGTGTTCACTTGGGGGGAATCAAGAGGCCCCCTCGTGACTCCGTGCGCGGTTCCGATAGGCCTACGTGCCCTTGCGCTCGTGTTTTCTCCGATTGAGGCCTTCTTTCGGGTGACCATTCCAGACACTTCTAGAGCTCTTAGGGACTCGCATTTCAGTCACAAGATCCTCCCACGCCCCCTATAGAGATGACGGTGCAATATCGCCGAAAAATATGACACTTCAATTTTTGGGGCTGTGGGAGCCGTCTTCCTCACTTATAGCCCACGCTTTTTGGCCTCACAAGCCCCGGTCTAGTTTCGCCCCGCCGGCTTGCGTGGTCAGTTGAGGGGAACCAAGAGGCCATCTCGTGGCTCCGTGCGCAGTTCCGACAGGCCTAAGTGCCCTTGCGCTCCTGTTTACTACGCTTGGGGCCTTCTTTCGAGTGATCATTACAGGCACTTCTAGAACTCTTAAGGCCCGAATTTCGGCCATAGGATCCTCCCACGCCCCTATAGAGATGCTCGTGCAATATCGTCGAAAAATATGACACTTCAATTTTTAGGGCTCTGGGAGCCGTTTTCCCCACTTATAGCCCACAGTTTTGGCCTCACGGGCCCCGGTCTATTTTCGCCCCGCCAGCTTGCGTGGTCACTTGGGGGGACCCAAGAGGCTCCCTCTTTGGCTCCATGCGTGGCTTCGAGAGACCTAAGTGCCTTTGCGCACGTGTTTTCTCCGATTGGGGCCTTCCTTCGAGTGACCATTGCAGGCAATTTTAGAGCTCTTAAGGACGCGCATTACGGCCACGGGATCCTCCCACGCACCTATAGAGATGCTCGTGCAATATCGTTGAAAAATATGACATTTCAATTTTTGGGGCTCCGGGAGCCATTTTCCCTACTTATGCCCACGCTTTTTGGCCTCCCGGGCCCCAGTCTAGTTTCACCCAGGCGACTTGCTTGGTCACTTATGGTGACCCAAGAGGCCCCTTCGTGGCTCCGTTCGCGGTTCCGATAAGCCTAAGTGCCCTTGCGTTCGTGTTTTCTCCGTTTGGGACCTTTCTTTCGGGTGACCATTACAGGCATTTTTAGAGCTCTTAGGGACCCGTATTATGGCCACGGGATCCTCCCACGCCCCTATAGAGATGCCCGTGCAATATCGTCGAAAAATATGACACTACAATTTTTGGGGTTTCGGGAGCCGTTTTCCCTACTTATTATAGCCCACGCTTTTTGGCCTCCCGGGCCCCGATCTAGTTTCGCCCCGCCGGCTTGCATGGTCAGTTGAGAGGACCCGAGAGACCTCCTCGTGACTCCGTGCGCGGTTACGAGTGGCCTAAGTGCCTTTGCGCTCGCGTTTTCTCCAATTGAGGCCTTCTTTCGATTGACCATTCCAGGTACTTCTAGGGTTCTTAGGGACCTGGATTCCAGCCACAGGATCCTCCCACGCCCCTATAAAGATGCTTGTGCAATATCGTCGAAAAATATGACACTTCACTTTTTAGGGCTCCGCGAGCCGTTTTCCCCACTTATAGCTCACGCTTTTTGGCCTCACGGGCCCCGGTCTAATTTCGGCCCGCCGGCTTGCATGGTAAATTGGGGGGACCTAAGAGGCCCCCTCGTGGCTCCGTGCGCGGTTCTGAGAGGCTTAAGTGCTTTTGTGCTCGTGTTTTCTCCGATTGGGGGCCTTCTTTCGGGTGACCATTTGAGGCAATCCTAGAGGTATTAGGGACCCGGATTCCGGCCACGGGATCCTCCCACATCCCTA
>BSSO01000007.1:0-67500 GCA_030267885.1 Mesembryanthemum crystallinum | reverse complement strand
ATAGGGGATGTAACCAGCTTACTTGGCAACACCATTTTGGAGCAAGGTTCTACTTAAGATTTGGTTTTCAAACCTTACTTACATTAACAAGTGTACGCTTTGAGCAGAATACGGTAGTAGTTAAAGGTGGCAACTTTGCCAAAGAAAAACAGAATTTAATTATCCATACATCATCCAAGGGTCCATAGCTCAGTGGTAGAGCATTTGACTGCAGATCAAGAGGTCACCGGTTCGAACCCGGTTGGGCCCTTTTTCCTTTTCAAAATGTACTAGCTTTTGAGATTGAATCAACGAGAACAGTATTTTATTTTTGCTTTCTCATACCTTCGCCTAAAACTTAATTTAACCAAATATCATTGTCATAGATGCAGTAAAATGTTCACATTATTAACTAGCTAATACTCCTATTTTCTAAGAAAGGACGTTTTAGGGACCCGATTTCTGATATTGAGCTCCTCCCACAACCTTATGAGGCTCCTCGTACAATATCGTAAAAAAATTACACTTTTTTTCTTTTGAGGTCTTGGGACCTCGCTTTGCCCACTTATTATAACCCACGATACTGGACCCTCTTGGGCAGTGGTTGAGTCTGGATCCATGGGGTTGCATAGTGATTGAGAACGACCCAAAAGGCCTCTGGGTGGCTTAGGGGAGGTGTTTTGGCGGTTGAACACCTTTTGCACTCATGATTTCGGTGTTTTGTGCTTCACCGATGGGCGAGCAATATAGGGTTTTCGAGGGCTCTTAAGGACCGTACTTTAATCATAGGCTCCTCCATGTCCCTATTGACGTCCCGTGCGGTATCGTGGAAAAATAACACACTTCCATTTTTGAGGTTTTGAAACTCCGTTTTGACCACTTATAACCCACGATTCTGAACATTCCGAGTGTTGGTTGAGTTTGGCCCCTTAAGGGTGGGCGGTGGCTAATAGGGACCCAGAAGGCCATCCGGTGCCTTTGAGGGCCGTCCCGACCAGCCTAACTCCATTTGTACCTACGTTTTGGGTGTTTGAGGCCTGACAAATGCTTGACCAATATAAGAACTCCAAGGTTTTCTACGGATTCATTTTCCGACTTTGGGCTCCTTCTATGTCCATATGGGCTTCCACGTTCGATATCGTGAAAAAATTAACACATTTCCATTTTTAAGGTCTTGGGACCCTATTTTGCCCACTTATAACCGACGATTATGGACACTCCTGACCGTCAGTTGAGCTTGGCCCCATGGTGATGGCTGGTGACTAAAGGGAACCCTTGAAGCCTCTTGGTGGCTTTGGGGGCCGTTCCAACTATCAAAACTTTTTTCGCACCCACGTCTTCGGTATTCGGGCCTCGCAATTTGGTGACTAGTATATAACCTTCAAGGCCTCTCAGGGATCTGATTTCTCATGTTGGGATCCTTCCACATCCTTATAGATTTCCCCGTATGGTATAGTGGAAAAATAACATATTTTCATTTTTGAGGTTTTGGAACCCTGTGTTGCCCACTTATAGCCCACAGTTTTTTATCGTCCGAGCGACGATTGAGTTCATTTCCACAGGGGTGGTTGGTGACTAAAGAGGACCAAGATGGCCATTGGTGGCTCGGGCTGCAGTTTTGACTAGAGCTGTCAAATGTGTCGTGTCGTGTCATGTTCGTGTTTGTGTCGAAGATTAAACGTGTCGGAAAGTTTCAACCATAAGCCGACCCGTTTAATAATCGGGTCGAAAATGCTTGACACTAACCCGACCCATTGAATAATCATGTCAAACTCGTGTTAACCCGCTTAACACATTTTGCCAATTTATCTAAAGTTTTATAAAATACTCATTAAAATAAAAAATATAAAAAAGAAATCAATAAAATATCACTATTACTGTTTGAAACTTATCGATTAGAGTTACTACTTATGCATTAAGTACATAAAATAGAAAAATTGATATTCACACATCAATTTTTAACAAAAATAGTGTACAAATGAGTTTATTCTCATGCATAATTGAATAAACGGGTGAAAGCGTATCAGTTTCGTATTGAAAATCTCAACCTTAACCTAACCCGTTTAATTAAACGGGTAAACTCGTGTCGACCCATTTAATTAAACGTGTCGAAAATCTCAACTCTACCCCGTTTATTTCGTGTCCGGTTTGTGTTGGGTCAGTTTTTGCCAGCTCTAGTTCTGACCATCTTAACTCACTCCGCACCCACGTTTTCGGTGTTTGGGGCATCGCGAATTGGTGACTAGTATAAAGGCATTTGAGGCCTTTTAGGTACTCAGTTTCTCGCCCTAAGCTTCTCCGACGTCCTTATGTACTTCATTGTGTAGTATCATGGAAAAATAACACATTTCCATTTTTGAGGTTTCAGGGTCCCGTTTTGCCCACTTATAACCCATGGTTTTGGTCCCTCCCGAGCGCTAGTTGAGTTTGGCCCTACGGAGGTCGTATATGACTTAGGATGATCCAAGAGGCCCCTTGATGACTTGAGGGGTTGTTCCAACCATCCTAACTCCCTTTGCACCCACGTTGCAGTGTTTGGAGCCTCGCGATTTGGTGACTAGTATAAAGGCGTTCAAGGCGTCTTAGAGATCAAATTACTTGCCTTGACTCCTCCCACATCCCTATCGATTTAAGTGTGTGATATCTTTAGAAAAAAAAAAAAAAAACGCACTTCTATTTTGAAAATAATTAACGCTATTGATTCCATCTATGGCCGCATTATGTTTGCTAATTAGTCACTTGAGTGGGCAAAGTAAAAGTTGTGAGGTGTATTACCGTTAGACGAGATAGAAAAATAAAGATCATAATTATGGCGTCGCCCGGACTTGAACCGGAGACCTTCAGTGTGTTAGACTGACGTGATAACCAACTACACCACGACACCAATCATTGACACCACATTTCCTATTTATTTATTTAATTATTTTCTTTAACGATATTATTATCATTCCTAGTCATCCTTAGTCATTTATCGCCCATCATCCTTTAGAGCCAACCCTAGATCTCTGTCACTCTCCTCTTTCTTCCCCCTTTCTCTTTCTCTCTCCTCCCAAATCTCCCCCCTTTCCCTTCCTCTCAGATCGAAGCTCATCGAACCTTCACAAAGCTTGCAACAATGGAGAATCGCTTAAACATGTCGTTGGACGATCTCATCAAGGTCAACAAGTCTTCTTCCGGCCGTGGTGGTGGCGGTGGTGGCGGAAGAGGCCGAGGTCGATCCGGCCCTGGTCCTTCTCGTCGATTCGCTAATCGCGTTTCAAATCGTGCTACTCCTTACGCTATGCCTATGGCCAAGGTTTGTGATTCTAGGGTTTTTGTTTTTTGGTTTGGTTTTTGAATTTTGTGATTTGGTGTTGATTTTGGGGAAATTTGGGGATTTGCAGGCGCCGGATTCGTTTTGGCAGCACGATATGTATGCGAATCAAGGAGGTGTTGGTGCAGTTGCAGGTGGAGGTGGTGGTGGTGCGTCTTCGATTGAGACCGGGACTAAGCTATACATTTCTAATTTGGATTACGGCGTGTCCAACGACGATATAAAGGTTAATATTTTCCTAATTCAACAACGATTTGCGATGGATAAATTTGTTTGTAAAACATAAGGGATGTGATTTCGCGTGACCTAAAAGTTTGGTTTTTGTTCGTTTGGGCATGGCAAATTTGGAAAGAAAGTCATAACTTAACATGTTTTGGTCTCCTTTTCAAAAGAGATTGATTGTTAGTATTATAAGATCTTAATTATAGTGGAATAAGACAATTTTGTTTGTTTTAATTTTGAGAAATTATCAGTTGAACTTACTATTTACAAGCATTTTATTTGATATGCAATATGCCTGTTTTGTTCTTTCTCAGCCTTTTAGCTTCATGTGCTTTAAGTGCTTGACCAGGCAAGCTTGTAGAGTTGTAGTGTTGGAAACTAAATAATGACCAAGGCAATGAATTCACTTCTATTACGGACTAAACATCTGCTCCTCTCTTTCAATAGTGGGAGGAGAAAGGGGTTGTGACATCGCAGTTTCTGACTCCATCTTATTATTGGTGGTTGGAGTATTGGTTTTTGGATGCTTTGTGCTTTTTGTGATTTCCCTTAGTTTGTCTAAGGGAGCTTACTTGTATATTGAGATGTATATAGCCTCTTATATGAGATAAATACCTTGAAAATCGTTTTATCCTCCATTTTTGGTGTTTCTTTTCTTCTTTGTGGGGGTGGGGTGGGAGGGAAGGGGGGAAGGTGAAGAAAATCAGTAAGGTAGAACTGATATTTCCAATTTGTGAGTGTGTCTAACATGTTTGAACCTTTCCCAGGAGCTTTTTTCAGAAGTTGGTGACTTGAAACGATACGGTGTCCATTATGATAGGAGCGGGAGGTCAAAGGTAGCATAATCTTACTTATTCTTCTGCCTACAGGGAATTCATGCATCCACATACTCTATATGAAGTTCTGATTGGGTTACTTTATTAGGGAACTGCCGACGTCGTTTTTTCACGGAGGGGTGATGCTCTAGCAGCTGTCAAGAGGTACAACAATGTAGAACTTGATGGAAAGCCTATGAAAATCGAGATTGTGGGTACAAATATTGCAGCCCCAGGAGCCTTTCCCCCAGCTGTTAATGGCGCTCCTAGAAGGCCACTTGGAGTTTCCAGAAGGTACCTGTGTCTCTTAATTTTTGTTTCTCGTATTTTCAGGACATCTCTCTCTCTCTCTCTCTCTCTCTCTCTTCAATATGTACTACTTCATTTATATGCATGTATTCAGTATCAGCAGTAACATATCATAATGTAGCATTTTTATGTTATTATTTTTTTTTTAACATGAATTCCTAGCAATCATGTAGACTAGTGGTGAAGACATAGTTGAGTTATTGGTTTTAAAACGGCTTGGCTTATTCTTTTAGCTAACTGTACTTGCAAATTGAATGTAGCTTGTTGCAAAGACTTCTTTTTGCAATGTCTAGTTATCTACAGGGTGTATCTCATCAGGCATTCTGTATATGCAACTCGAACATATGCTGAATTTCTTGCTGATGTGAAATTCTAAAAATGTAAAACTATATTCATTTTTAGCTTCCGTGTATGTATCTAAGTGATACTGAGCAGATTAACTTCTGCAGGTTTTGGTTTTGTCCGTTTGAATTAATGTTGACTTTTCTCATTGTAGTGGACCAGGAAGGGGTGGTCCGATTGGACGTTCACGTGGAGGCCGTGGCTTTGGGAGAGGAGGCCGTGGTCGGGGAAGGGGCCGTGTTGATGAAAAGGTATCTGCAGAGGACTTGGATGCAGAGTTAGAGAAATACCATTCAGAAGCAATGCAGACAAACTAAAGCGGCTTTGTGTAATATTGGGGCTTTCCTTTGGTCTTTATCTTGTGCTCTTGCAAATGTGTCCTTGATGATGGCTTCGACTATTTTGTTTATTTCTACCTACATCCTATTTAGGCAAAAGGCAGATAGATGGCACTAGTTAGACCTTGGTTTTAAAGCTTGGGCTTCTGTACCTGACTTCTTGTGATTGGGGGTATAACTATCAGTTAATGAACAGCTATCACTATGTTCCTATTCAGCTGTAGATTCCCATGTTCTTTCGTTGTTTCATATATCTCACAATTCAAAAAGAAGTGGGATATTTTGGCTATTCGATTATAATGGAAAGACATCTTCAAGTTGATGGAAGTTTGAACTTCGGATTAGCGGAGTCAATACACGGCTGTCCGAGTTGTGGCTTTTTGGTCCTGACATTATGGAGCCATGGGTGTGAGGTAGGTAGATGTTTACCTTCTTTTACGGTTTTAACTATTCCAACTATTGGTGGTTTTTACTCTTGTCTTAATGCAGTTGGTTTTTATTCTAGGTCTTTAACTGTTGACTATGATATTGTTTTTCTGTATTGCCTGTTGGGGTAAGTACTAGCTTGTATGAGATATACCTGACTGTTACTTTTATGAAATGCACTTGTTGTTGTCTAACCTGGTTTTATGCCTGCATCTAAATAATGAATTAGAGGAAAAGATCAGATTGAACGGCAGATTTCATAGGGACGATTCTGACATGACATGATATGTAGATAATCTCATAAGGTTTGAGACCAGTGCTTAATGTGTGTTGGAGCCTCAGGAGTGCTTTTTGCTAGGGGTGAGAAGTATGAAGAATTTGACGTTTTTAAACTTGTCAATACTGGCTTTTCTTAAAAATATGGAGCAATTGGTGATTCACTTACAACTCAATAATTAGGGTTGGGATGATGAAAATGAGACGTTGTTAGTCTTTCTTTGAGTATCGTTGATGATGCATATATAGTTCTCCATTTCAATCCATCAAGCTGTGGGAGGTCTTTCATCAGGCAGTTGGCTTTTTACATGCTAAAACCCTTGGTTTGTTTGTGACTCTGGTACGAGATGATGACTCAATTTGCTTTTGGGGAAACAGTTAATTTAGATCCTCATTACATTTAGTGGTTGCTGCTTGATGGCTATACTCTTCTAGTCAGGCTATTTGGACACGGCAGTGGTGAACCAAATTTTCTGGCTTTTATTGGTGTTTGCTTTATTGTGATTGGTCATGTGCATTCTACAAGCTGGTAATGCCTTGTATGGGGGTCGAGTGATTCACTTTCTCTTGGTTATGGCGCTGATCCTGCAGATTGAGGTGTGCACTTCTGTGAGCTACTGTACATGCATTGAGGTCAAGTGGATGGGCTGTCCATTTACTCTTTGCAGCTTTTGATTCGTACTATGAAATCTATATATCTTTTGGCATATGCATGCAAAATCTTCTGATAATGAGTTAATACTTGCATAGGGATATCATATGATTTCTCATTTGTGAAGCTGTATCATCACACAACATAATAGCTTCCAACATCGAGCTGTGTTTTTTGGGCTGTTTGAGGCTAGGTTATGCTGCTGTTCCCAGAACATGTCTGCTCCGAAGAGTGTTGTCCTTCTGCCTTGGAGATCAGGTTGGGGGTATTTCAACCTAGTTCTGGGACAAGGTTGGGTGCTGTCCTTAAAATGACGGATTGCCATGTTAGGGATCAGCTCCATCAGTTTCTTCATTATCAGTATTAAGTATAATATATAGTTGCATAAAAAATAATTCGCTTTTTTTTTTTTTTTTTTTTTTTTATAAACGCCCATAATAATTTGGATTTCTAGTTTTGGATTCACAGCAACGTCTATTATTATTTTTTACTATCATTTCTGTGGAGTGATACCGTCCAAGGAGAAAACTCTGCAGGCTTTACTTTGAATGATGTCATTTTGTTTTGAATGTGTGTAGTATGCAGTTGGTTGTTTATTCTCTATTTTCACCCTCTGTTTCGGTGGCCACCCTGTATGCATGAGGAATCCATGTAGATGCACATAGTGTATAAGTCTATGACCCTTGTCCCGACCCTCAAAGATTTAGACCCACAAGCTCTCGATACTAGAGTAACTTGACATGCACCACGATTATCTAAAGTTCTGGCACAACTGAGTTACTCCACTCTTCCCCAACTTGCTTGCATGAATTGAAGTAATTACATAAAACCTCGCACTCCCAAGTAGCAGGCTTGGATTATATTTGTAGTTATCGACAATTTAAATAATGAAAAAAATGAATTCATCACTTAGGCTCTGATCATTTGGCCGTGCTTATCTTGCATTGAGCTCAGTTGGTAACTCACTTTTTCTTTCGTATTCTTAATTTAGTTTTAGCATGATACAGTTAAAATGAACAATCTTAACATACATTCAAGTTCTACAAGAGCTCAACTTTGTGACATAGACAACTTAGATTGCGCTTGTTTGGAACCTTTCGCTGGCTTGATCACGGAGGCTCTCGAGAACTTTTTCTCGCACGGTGGCTCTCAAAAATGAAACGAAACATGATCCAACAGACCCTTAAATGCCATCCAAAAAGTCACCACCATTAAACGCTTATTGTGCAAGTGTCAAGAGTCATAAAGCATGGGTTAGCATTTACAGATTAAAGGCTATTCAGACAACTGACCCATTGTTAGGCTTAAGGGTTAACAAAGTCGAGCGGCTCAATTTGGGCTTTGGTCAAATTGCGCTTGAGCCAACTCTTGATGCTTCTCAAGTGGAGCTCACACCTACTATCGTTTGACTCGATAAACTAATTTTCCCCTAAATTAGATGACACCACAAAAGACTTTTACTTTCATATTCTTCTATCTATAGTTTCACTCATTTTATACTAGCAGATTTAATAACTGACATAGTAACTTGATCGATATTTATATACAAGTTCTCTAATGTCCCATATAGATCCCTGTGCAATAATGATTCCAATATACACACTTGTTCTTGAGACCTTAAACAGACAGTAACAAGTCTACACCCTCTTAGGGCTCATTTGCGTTTTCCCACAACCCACAAGTACCATGGGTTTCTATAGAGTAGGTCTCTACATGTTCTTGTTTGATATTAAATGTCATCCATACAAAACATTCATTTCATTTCACCTAAACTATTGACTCAAACAATCGTAACAAGGCAAGTGAACACTCGGCAAAACTAATGAGAAGAAATTACACTATGTAAATCAATATACACAGGTACAAGTCGGACATCAAACAGATTGAAACCATTGAAACTCAGCCCAAAAGCGGTTTCCTTTTGATTATCCGGGACACAGGTGCAAATATATTTCTCTATGACGTCTTGGGTCGTCTCAACATCTCCCAACTTGATATTATCAATCCTATCAAGGAATACAGCATAGCTTTGACACAGGAAATCACAAAATGCCAACAGGAAGACGGCCAATACCATGGATACAACAGCCGGAAGAAAAGACTGATCAGATGCCGAGGATATTGCCCTATCTGTAGGCATGAGCCATTTTAGTATCTCAGCATATAGAACGGCAGCATACAAGATAAAACCCAATTGTAGATGCCAAAAACAAGTTTATTTATTTATTTTTATTTTTAATATCACAAAAGAGTATCCAGAACCTACCCTAACAATGTACTCGCTACCACAAAAAAAAAAAAAAAAAAAAAACCACTTGAAATTTAAAATGGACTTGTCACTAAAATGCGCCACAAATATGACAAAAATAAGAATGCAACCCAATTTAGTTACTGCCTAGGGAATGGGGAAAAGTTTACACCTTCAAGCACCTCCATATTGGAGCTCCCTAGCTTGATCTACAGGCAACAACTCATAGCAACTCATAATTTGGAAGTTCTTCTGTCAACTTGGTTGGTCTTGTGGCCAAGTTAAAGAATTGCATCCCCCCAAGTGGTTCGGAAGCTTGCAAGTCACACTAAAATGGGATAAAGTGGATTATACGCCACTTCTGTAGGGTCATGACAGTTCACAAGAAGCGTGAAAACCTCAAGCTAAAATCTCTTCATGAAAATAATCCTCTTCTGTTCCGTCGTTTTGGAGGTTGGTTGGGGGGTGGGGGTTGGGGGGGGGGGGGGGGATAGGGGAGGTTCTGCAAGGCATAGAGGTGGTGAGGCACTCTCATGTCCAAGTTGATCCACGGGCACCCACCCAAAATAGCCAGAATGGCTCAATGGTAGTTAACAAAATGTAACTCAAATCCCAGGGCAACCCATGGGTACACTGTACACCAACTGTCAGGAATTCTCTCTCACAATTAAGGGTACAACACGAGCCCATGAAGCCCCCAAAACACCTGTCGAGATTAACACCTTCATTTTGGGTACTTAAGTTTAAAATCATATTTCGCTCTTTAGTTGAGAGACTGAGTCCAGGACTGTTCATAGTCGCAACCTAGAAGCTTAGATCAAGCGCAAGCCATAAAGACAATCTTTTAAGCAGGTCGTGGAACAATACTTTCTATCAAGGCAATCCCATGGTATCTTCCACTCCACCCAATTTATATATCTATGACCTAGGCACTTCCTTCAAAGTCATGAAATGAAAGATTCTAGCTCGATCAAGCACAATACTTATACCAATAGGGGTGAAAAGGGGCACCCGTAACCTAGGTCAGAACTTATTGCCCATCATCCAGCTGGCTTCAGTCAACCTACCCCCCCACACCCGTAGAAAAGGAGAGATGAAACGAAATCTCACCACGAAGAAACATCACCAGGTAACAACAAAAAACAATTGCTACTCCCTCCATCCCACACTTAAATTTCCATACCACAAAAATATTTGTCCCATACTTACGTTTCTAAACCAAACAAATCCCCATATCCTCCCAAATTACCTCTCCACCATCTCCGAAATACAATAAAAAAATCCCAATTCTCTCTCCAATCACTCTCTCTTCCGATTTAATCTCCCACATTCAAATAAAAAAACTATAAAACCACCCACTACCCTTTATTCTATTCTTTCTCTACCAATGGCAAAAGTGGGCTAAATTTCTCTCCTAAATTCTTGTGCCCAAAATGGTTTGGAAAGGTAAAGGTGGGACGGAGGGAGTATATATTCAAGCCTCTAAACAATGTTGCCAAAAACCCAGTACAAAATTTGCTTCCTCAAATTTGATGGACATAACCACTTACAGGGAAAAGTGCATCCAAAGCCTCCCAAGCTGCATGACGAACAGTTCTTGTTGGATACATTGGACCTCCAGGAGAAGTAAAGCTGTACAAACAAGTCTTCAGCCGTGTACTAGTAGTCATTCTAAGCTCCAAACCTACAGAAACCAACCATAATCAGATATCAGAAGGATCTACGCCGGAACTGAGACCCTACCTAATGCATAAAGCATGAGTATTGAGATCACAATGAGGCAGTATCACCTTGGAGAATCTTAATTTGAGACATGTAGTGCAGCAAAACAGGTTCCACCTTCAACTTTTGAATCTGAGTGGACAGATAAAATATGTGTCAACATAGCTTTAGTTAAATTCAAGTTCCAAGTCGTAGAAAAAATTCAGTGGGTCTTATTTCTTACCTGATCTGTGAGCTCATTAACAAAAATATCTGCTGGACCACCGACCAAGAAAGAATTTGGGAAAGAGGGAAACTGGCTCAGAAAGCTACCAAGCTTGTCAACTGTGAGCAGGAAACAACAAAGGCATTAATGGAATCAAGATTTGCTTCAGTGAACAAAGAACTCTATCACTTAAAAGCCTACCTGCATTATAAAAGAAAACAAATCTTGACAGTAGAAGAAAGAGATCTCGCTGAGCCTGATAATAAGAAGTCAGCAGTAATTAACAGGTAAGATTATCTAAGAAGTCAGCAGTAATTAACAGGTAAGATTGTCTAAGAAGTCAGCAGAAATATCTCAACACAAGCTAACAGGAATATTAATCAACTGTAAACAATTTAAGGGGGCATTTACTGACCTGCAGAGGAAGTTTGTTTAACTTTGACTGGTTCAGGGCGACATCCACAAGAAGATACTGAATGTGGTAAAAAAATCAGAAGTCACGTTAGGCAATCCCAATTCCCAAGAAATCCTAAGAGGTTATCACAAAATAAACCAGATCACAGATAATATGGACCTTACATGAAAGAGTGACTGGAAACGTCTTGTGTTAGTCTCGATGTCAATCCTGAAGATGTGACAGTACACATAAGTGCGGTGAAGTGAGTGTTACCAATATAACAAAGCATATCAAGACACACAATAACATGGAACGGAGTGTCCAAGCAAGCCCAGGCCATGGAGAAGCTCTTACTGAGACAGCCAGATGGCGTAAGAAAAATCCAATAATTTACCAATATTTAAAGTTGCTAATGGAATTCTCATCTGTTTTAGAATACATCAATCAAACCGTGGCAGATAACTTACCAGAAAACATTTGTTGAACCCTGAACAAGAGCAGATGAATAACGGAGAAGCTTATCTGAGTCTTCAATTTTAACTTCAAACAACTGCAGATGTACACATGCAAACAATATTCAACAACCAGTAACATTGAAGAAACATAGCAGTAGTAGTCACCACGTCAAACAGTGTGCACAAAGGTTAGGTGGTTCTCCACAATACAAAAGGTTTCTTGGAATTCAACTGGAGCCCTCTTTTTCATTCGCCCTACCAGACCTATGGGCCATGTTACCATATATGTTGACCATACAACTAGCAGAAATCACCACAGCGGTTAAAACTCCTAAAACTGAAACCTAGATATTCATACGCAAAATATGCTTATTCACAAGGGCTGAACTAAAATCAAACATTGGTTTACTAGAAGAAAGTATTTTTCAAGCTATAGATCAAGGGCCCGTTTGGCCATGCTTATGAAAATAAGCACTTATCCACAGTATTTTACTCTTCAACCACCACCTCCTCCATTGTGACTAATAAAAAGTTGAAACGGGGCTAGAAGTAGAAGAGGTCCTAAGACGAAATGGGTGGTTTAAGAATCCTATAGCACAAGAGGTGCCAAGAAGACATGCGACACCCTTGGGGTCGGTTATAAGATCCACAATTTTTAATGCTTCTGATGCAATAAAGTTATGGCATTTGGGATGACTCTCCAAGGAAAATAGGGGCCTTCCTATGTGTCAAGAACGTCTTTGTGGAAAACAATAACCGAAGCTCGGATGGACCCACACGCCACTTGCAAAGGCCCTCCGACCCAATGGGGGCCCTCTTGGGTCCTCTTTAGTTACCACGCACCCTCGTGGGACCAAACTCAAAAATCGAAGTACGTTATTTTCCCACGATATCGCACTTCAACCGCAATAGGGACGGGGGAGGAGCTCAAAGCACGAGAATTAGGTCCCTAAGAGCCCTCGGAATCCTAATAGTCATCCGCAAGACCCCGAACACCGGAATCGTGGGTTCAAAGAGAGTTAGCCCGCCTCGAATGGCTCCCGTAGAAACCAAGGGCCCTCTTGGGTCCTCCTTAGTCACCACGCACCCCCGCGGGCCCAAACTCAAACGGCGCCCGGGAGGGTCCGAAACCATGGGTTAAGTGGGCAAAACAGGGCCCCAAAACCTTAATATTCGAATTTTGTTATTTGCCCACGATATGGCTTAGGGACCCTTTGGAGGAGCCCAGAGCTGAAAATCGGGCCCCTAGGAGCCCTCTGGAGGCCCTCTATTTCACACCCATCAGTGAGGCCTAAGGGAGTTAAGACATCTTTGAATGGCTTCCTGAGCTAATAGAGGGCCACTTGGGTCCCCCTTAATAACCATGCACCCCCACGGGCCCAAATTCAAACGGCGCCCGGGAGGCTCCGAAACCGTGGGTTATAAGTGGGTAAAACAGGGTCTCCAAACCTTAAAATTCAAAGTTTGTGATTTTCCCACGATATCGCTTAGGGACCCCTATGGAGACATTGGAGGAGCCCAGGGCTAAAAACCGGGCCCCAAAGGAGCCCCCGGGAGGCCGTCTATTTTAAAGCCATCAGTGAGGCCTAAAGGAGTTAGACGGCTATGAATTGCTCCACGAGCTAATAGGGTGCCACTTAGGTTCCCCTTAGTCACCAAGCACCCCCACGCGTCCAAAGTTAACCGGCGCACGGGAAGCTCCGAAACCGTGGGTTATATATATAAGTGGGCAACAAAGGGCCCCAAAACCTTAAAAATCAAGTTTGTAATTTTTCCATGATATCGCTTAGGGACCCCTATAGAGATGTTGGAGGAGGAAAGGACTGAAAATCAGGCCCCTAGCATCCCTCGGGAGACCCTCTACTGCACACCCATCAGTGAGGCCTAAGGGAGTTAAGATGGCTTTGAATGGCTCCCCGAGCTAAAAGGGGGCCTCTTGGGTCCTCCTCGGTCATAACGCACCCCCATGGGCCCAAACTCAACTGGTGCCCAAAAGGGTCCGAAACCCGTGGGTTATAAGTGGGAAAAACAGAGCCCCAAGACCTTAAAAATTGATGTTTGTGATTATTCCACAACATCGCTTAGGGACCTTTATAGAGATGTTGGAGGAGCCCAGGACTGAAAATCGAGCCCCTCGGAGCCTTCGGGAGGCCCTTTATCTTACATCCATAAGTGAGGCCTAAAGGAGTGAGACGACTTTGAATGGCTCCCCGAGCTAATAGGGAGCCACTTGGGTCCCCCTTAGTCACCACGCACCCCCCATGGGCCGAAGCTGAAACGTTGTAGGAGCCCTATGGAAGTTTGTGATTATTCCACGATATTGCTAGGAAGTTTGCCCTATAAGTGGGCAAAGCAGGCCCCCAAACCTTAAAATTTGAAGTTTGTGATTTTTTCACGATATTGCTTAGGGACCCGTATGGAAACGTTGTAGGAGCTTAGGACAGAAAATCGAGCCCCTAGGAGCCCATGGGAGGCCCTTTATTGCACACCCAACAGTGAGGCCTAAGGGAGTTAAGACGGCTTTGAATGGCTCCCCGAGTTAATAGGGGGCCTCTCTCCTTAGTCACCACGCAGGTGGGCTCAAACTCAACCGGTGCCCGAAAGGGTCCGAAACTGTGGGTTATATAAGTGGGTAAAACATAGCCCCATAGCCTTAAAAATCGAAGTTTGTGATTATTCCACAATATCGCTAAGGGACCCCTATGGAGACGTTGGAGGAGCCCATGACTGAAAACGGGCCCTCAGGAGCCCCGTGACACGGTCCGCTTCGTTGGGTCGCGGAGCGTGCGGCGCGCTCTTATCTCCTAGCGGCAAGAGTGCCAGCCGTACACAAGGAACGTATTAGAAGTGTCTCTCGACACGAGAAGAAGGGACAGGATTCAAATTCGATGGGACGAGATTATGACATGCAACACGACACCGTGAAAGACACACAACAATTCACTAGCATTGATGTCAATAGCTCTTTGGTAGGAAGCTTGGTTAATCTGTGTTCATTAGCAACTACTCCTAAAGAGTCTTATGAGGTTTCGTGAAAGTGACAGGAGTGGACATGAATTATGCACAACTCGCATACTCAAATCCACCCTGAAAAGTAAAGAAACTACGAAAACGTCACTAGAGTACTTGGTGGCTCAACTATGTCATGATTGAAGGGTCGACGCGCAGGAGGCTCCCTTCGACATGCTTACAAGATGTTCTACTGACATGAAAGTAAAGGAAAGCATCAAATTACATGGAAATGTAAAGGAAAGCGGTAAATGACAAGATAAACATAGGAGGTTTTAACACCTCGGAAGACCCTCTATTTCACACCAATCAGTGAGGTCTAAGGGGGTTAGATGAATTTGAATGGCTCCCTGAGCTAATAGAGGGCCACTTGGATCCCCCTTAGTTGCCATGCACCCCCAAGGGCCCAAACTTAAACGTCGCCCAGGACGGTCCGAAACCGTGTGTTATAAGTGGATAAAACAGGGCCCCAAAACCTCAAAATTCGAAGTTTGAACCTTAAAATTCGAAGTTTGTGATTTTCCAATGACATCGCTTCGGGATCGCTATGGAGACGTTGGAGGAGCGCAGAACTGAAAATTGGGCCCCAAGGAGCCCTCGGGAGGCCCTCGATTGCACACCCATCAGTGAGGCCTAAAGGAATTAACCGACTTTGAATGGCTCCCCGAGTTAATAGGAGGCCTCTTGGGTCCTCCTTAGTCACCATGCACCCCCATGGGCCCAAAATCTGTATGAAAGGGTCCGAAATCTTGGCTAATAAGTGGGCAAAACAGAGCCCCAAAACCTTAAAAACCGAAGTTTGTGATTATTCCATAATATCGCTCAGGGACCCCTACGGAGACGTTGGAGGAGCCCAGGACTGAAAATCGAGCCCCTAGGAGCCCTTGGGAGGCCCTTTAATGCACAGCGACCAGTGAGGCCTGTGGGAGTTAGACGGATTTAAATGGCTCCTTGAGCTAATAGGGGCCCCTTGGTCCCCCTTAGTCACCACGTACCCCCATGGGCCCAAACTCAACCGGTGCTCCGGAAGATCCGAAACCGTGGTTTATAAGTGGCCAAAACAGAGCCCGAAACCATAAAATTCGAAGTTTGTAATTTTCACACAACATTACTTAGGGACCCCTATAGAGACGTTGGAGGAGCCCAGTACTGAAAATCGGGCAGCCCTTGAGAGGCCACCTATTTCACACCTATCAATGAGGCCTAAGGGAGTTAGACGGCTTTGAATGGCTCCCCGAGCTAATAAGGGGCCTCTTGGATCCCCCTTAGTCACCATGCACCCCCACGCGCCCAAACTCAACCAGCGCCTAGGAGGATCCGAAACCGTGGGTTTATAGGTGCGCAAAACAGGGCCCAAAACTATAAAAATCGAAGTTTGTGATTTTTCCACGACATCGCTTAGGGACCCTATAGAGACGTTAGAGGACCCGAAGACTGAAAATCGGGCCCTTAGGAGCCCTCAGGAAGCCCTCAATTGCACACCCATCAGTGAAGCCAACAAGAGTTAAGAGGGCTTTGAATGGCTCCAAAGTTAACAGAGGGCCTCTTGGGTCCCCCCTTATTCACCACGCACCCCCGTACACCGTAACTCAACCGGTGCCCTTAAGGGTCTAAAACCGTGGGTTATAAGTGGACAAAACAGGGCCTCAAAACCTTAAAAAGCGAAGTTTGTGATTATTGCACAATATGATAGGGACCCTATAGAGACGTTGGAAGAGCCCAGGACTAAAAATCAGGGCCCTAAGAGCCCATGAGAGGCCCTTTACTACACACCTATTAGTGAGGCCTAAGGGAGTTAGACGGTTTTGAATGGCTCCCCGAGTTAATAAGGGGCCTCTTGGGTCCCCCATAGTCACCACGCACCCCTGTGGGACCAAACTCAACCGGTGTCCAGGAGGGTCCGAAACCGTGGGTTATAAGTTGGCAAAACAGGCCCCCAAAGCCTTAAAAATCAAAGTTTGTGATTATTCTACGATATCACTAAGGGACCCCGATAAAGTCATTGGAGGACCCCAGGACTGAAAATCGGGCACCTAGGAGCCCTCGGGATGCCCTCTATTTCACACCCATCAGTGAGGCCTAAGGGAATTAGACGACTTTGAATGGCTTCCTGAGCTAATAGAGGGCCACTTGGGTACCCCTTAGTCACCACGCACACCCACAAGCCTAAACTCAAACGGCGCCCGAGAGGGTCCGAAACCGTGGATTATAAGTGGGCAAATCAGGGTACCAAAACCTTAAAATTCGAAATTTGTGATTTTCCCACGATATCACTTAGAGACCCCTATGGAGACGTTGGAGGAGTCCAAGACTAAAAATCGGGCCCAAAGGAGCCAACGGAAGGCCCTCTAATTCAAAGCCATCATTGAGGCCTAAAGGAGTTGGACGGCTTTGAATTGCTCCCCGATCTAATGGGGGGCCACTTGGGTCCCCCTTAATCACCAAGCACCCCACGCGTCAAAAGTCAACCGGCGCCCGGGAAGGTCCGAATCCGTGGGTTATATATGCGGGACAAAAAGGGCCCCAAAACCTTAAAAATCGAAGTTTGTGATTTTTCCACGATATCGCTTAGGGACCCCTATAGAGACGTTGAAGGAGGCCAGGACTAAAAATCAAGCCCCTAGGAGCCCTTAGAAGACCCTCTATTGGACACCCATCATTGAGGCCTAACGGAGTTAAGACATCTTTGAATGGCTCCCCGAGCTAAAAGGGGGCCTCTCGGCTCAGTCACCGCACCCCCGTGGGCCGAAACTCAACTGGTGCCCAAAAGGGTTCGAAACCCGTGGGTTATAAGTGGGTAAAACAGAGCCCCAAAACCTTAAAAATCGAAGTTTGTGATTATTCCACAACATCGCTTAGGGACCCTAGAGAGACATTGGAGGAGCCCAGGACTAAAAATCCAGCCCCTTGGAGCCCTCAGGAGCCCCTTTATTTCACATCCATCAGTGAGGCCTAAAGGAGTTAGACGGCTTGGCTCCCCGAGCTAATAGGAAGCCACTTGGGTCCCGCTTTGTCGCCACGCACCGCCACGGGCCCAAACTCAAAAGGCGCCCGGGAGGGTCCGAAATCGTGGGTTATAAGTGGGCAAAACAGGGCCCCAAAACCTTAACATTCGAAGTTTGTGATTTTTTCACGATATCGCTTAAGGACCCCTATGGAAACGTTGTAGGAGCCCAGGACTGAAAATCGAGCCTGTAGGAACCCTCGGGAGGCCCTCCATTCACACCCATCAGTAAGGCCTAAGGGAGTTAGACGGCATTGAATTGCTCCCTGAGCTAATAGGGGGCCTTTTGGGTCCCCCTTAGTGAATATGCACCCCTACGCGCCCAAATTAAACTGGGGCCCGGAAGGGTCTAAAACTGTGGGTCTAAAAGTGGGCAAAACAGGCCAAAAACCTTTAAAATCGAAGCTTGTGATTTTCCATGATATCGCTTAAGGACCCCTATAGAGACGTTGGAGGAGCGTAGGACTCCAAATCGGGCCCCTAGGAGCCCATGGAAGGCCCTTTATTGCACACCCATCAGTGAGGCCTAAGGGAGTTAAGACGACTTTGAATGGCTCCCCAAGTTAATAGAAGGACTCTTGGGTCCTCCTTAGTCACCACGCACCCTCGTGGCCTCAAACTCAACCGGTGCCCGAAAGGGTCCGAAACCGTGGGTTATAAGTGGGTAAAACATAGCCCTATAGCCTTAAAAATCGAAGTTTGTGATTATTCCACAATATCGCTTAGGGGCCCCTATGGAGACGTTGGAGGAGCGCCACACTGAAAAAAGGGCCCTCAGGAGCCCTCGGGAGACCCTCTATTTCACACCTATCAGTGAGGTCTACGGGGGATAGACGAATTTGAATGGCTCCCAGAGCTAATATAGGGCCACTTGGGTCCCCCTTAGTCACCATGCACCCCCACGGGCCCAAACTTAAACGTCGCCCAGGACGGTCTGAAACCGTGGGTTATAAGTGGACAAAACAGGGCCCCAAAACCTTAAAATTCGAAGTTTGTGATTTTTCAACGACATCGCTTAGGGACCCCTATGGAGATGTTGGAGGAGTGCAAAATTGAAAATTGGGCCCCAAGGAGCCCTCGGGAGGCCCTCGATTGCACACCCATCAGTGAGGCCTAAAGGAGTTAGCCGGCTTTGAATGGCTCCCCGAGTTATTAGGAGGCCTCTTGGGTCCTCCTTAGTCACCATGCACCCCTATGAACCCAAAATCTGCTCGAAAGGCTCCGAAACCGTGGGTTATAAGCGGGCAAAACAACGCCCCAAAACCTTAAAAATCGAAGTTTGTGATTATTCCACAATATCGCTTAAGGACCCCTATGGAGACGTTGGAGGAGCCCAGGATTGAAAATCAAGCCCTTGGGAGGCCCTTTATTGCACAACGACCAGTGAGCCCTGTGGGAGTTAAACGGATTTGAATGCCTCCTCGGCCCCCTTAGTCACCACATACCCCCATGGGCCCAAACTCAACCGGTGCTCCGGAAGATCCAAAACCGTGGGTTATAAGTGGGCAAAACAGAGCCCAAGACCATAAAATTCAAAGTTTGTAATTTTCACACAATATTACTTAGGGACCCCTATAGAGACGTTGGAGGAGCCCAGGACTGAAAATCGGGCCCCTAGGAGCCCTTGAGAGGCCACCTATTTCACACCTATCAATGAGGCCTAAGGGAGTTAAGACGGCTTTGAATGGCTCCCCGAGCTAATAAGGGGGCCTCTTGGATCCCCCTTAGTCACCATGCACCCCCACGCGCCCAAACTCAACCAACACCCGGGAGGGTCCGAAATCGTGGGTTTATAGGTGCGCAAAACAGGGCCCCAAGACTTTAAAAATCGAAGTTTGTGATTTTTCCACGACATCGCTTAGGGACCCCTATAGAGACGTTAGAGGAGCCCTGAAAATCGAGCCCTTAGGAGCCCTTGGAAGTCTTCAATTGCACACCCATCAGTGAAGCCTACGAGAGTCAAGAGGGCTTTGAATGGCTCCAAAGTTAATAGAAGGCCTCTTTGGTCCCCCTTTAATCATCACGCACCCCCGTACACCGAAACTCAACCGGTGCCCTTAAGGGTCCGAAAGGGTGGGTTATAAGTGGGCAAAACAGGGCCTCAAAACCTTAAAAAGCAAAGTTTGTGATTATTCCACAACATGATAGGGACCCTATAGAGACGTTGGAAAAGCCCAGGACTGAAAATTGGGGCCCTAAGAGCCCATGGGAGGCCCTTTATTGCGCACCCATTAGTGAGGCCTAAGGAAGTTAGACGGCTTTGAATGGCTCCCCGAGTTAAATAAGGGGCCTCTTGGGTCCCACATAGTCACCACGCACCCCTGTGGGACCAAAATCAACCGGTGTCCAGGAGGGTCCGAAACCGTGGGTTATAAGTGGGCAAAACAGGCCCCCAAAGCCTTAAAAATCGAAGTTTGTAATTGTTCTACGATATCACTACGGGACCCCTATAGAGACATTGGAGGACCCCGGGACTGAAAATCGGGCCCCTAGGAGCCCTCGGGATGCCCTCTATTTCACACCCATCAGTGAAGCCTAAGGGAGTTAGACGACTTTGAATGGCTTCCTGAGCTAATAAAGGGCCACTTGGGTCCCCCTTAGTCACACGCACCCCCACGGGTCCAAACTCAAACAGCGCCCAGGAGGGTCCGAAACCGTGGGTTATAAGTGGGCAAAATAGGGTACCAAAACCTTAAAATTCGAAGTTTGTGATTTTCCCACGATATCGCTTAGGGGTCCCTATGGAGACGTTAGAGGAGCCCAAGATTAAAAATCGGGCCCCAAAGGAGCCCTCAAGAGGCCCTCTATTTCAAAGCCATCAATGAGGCCTAAAGGAGTTAAGACGGCTTTGAATTGATCCTCGAGCTAATAGGGGGCCATTTGGGTCCCTCTTAGTCACCAAGCACCCCTACGCATCCAAAGTCAACCGACGCCCGGGAAGGTCCGAAACCGTGGGTTATATAAGTGGGAAAAAAAGGGCCCCAAAAACTTAAAAATCGAAGTTTGTGATTTTTCCATAACATCGCTTAGGGACCCCTATAGAGACGTTGGAGGAAGCTAGGACTAAAAATCAGGCCCCTAAAAGCCCTCGGGAAACCCTTTATTGAACACCCATAAGGCCTAAGGGAGTTAAGACGGCTTTGAATGGCTCCCTGAGCTAAAAAGGGACCTCTTGGGTCCTCCTCAGTCACAACGCACCCCCATGGGCTGAAACTCAACCGGTGCCCAAAAGGGTCCGAAACCCGTAGGTTATACAAGTGGGTAAAACAAAGCCCCAAAACCTTAAAAATCGAAGTTTGTGATTATTCCACAACATCGCTTAGGGACCCCTAGAGAGACATTGGAGGAGCCCAGGTTTGAAAATCGAGCCCCTTGGAACCCTCAGGAGGCCCTTTAATTCACATCAATCAGTGAGGCCTAAAGGAGTTAGACGGCTTTGAATGGCTCCCCGAGCTAAGAGGGCACCACTTGGGTCCCCCTTTGTCACCATGCACCCCCACGGGCCCAAACTCAAACGGCGCCCGGGAGGGTCCGAAATCGTGGGTTAAGTGGGCAAAACAGGGCCCCAAAACCTTACAATTCAAAGTTTATGATTTTTTCACGATATCGCTTAGGGACCCCTATGGAAACGTTGTAGGAGCCCAGGACTGAAAATCGGGCCCCTAGGAGCCCTCGGGAGGCCCTATATTTCACATCCATCAGTAAGGCCTAAAGGAGTTAGACAGCTTTGAATTGCGCCTTGGGCTAATAGGGGGCCTCTTGGGTCCCCCTTAGTGACTATGCACCCCTACACGCCCAAAATTCAACTGGGCCGGGAGGGTTGTAAAAATGTGGGTCTAAAAGTGGGCAAAACAGGCCCAAAACCTTAAAAATCGAAGTTTGTGATTTTCCATGATATCGCTTAAGGAACACTATAGAGACGTAGGAGCCCAGGAAACCGTGCCTTTGGAGCCCATGAGAAGCCCTTTATTGCACACCCATGAGTAAGGCCTAAGGGAATTAAGACGGCTTTGAATGGCTCCCCGAGCTAATAGGGAGACTCTTGGGTCCTCCTTAGTCACACGCACCCTCGTGGGCTCAAACTCAACCGGTGCCCGAAAGAGTCTAAAACCGTGGGTTATAAGTGGGTAAAACATAGCCGCTTAACTTTAAAAATCGAAGTTTGTGATTATTCCACAATATCGCTTAGGGACCCCTATGGAGACGTTGAAGGAGCCCAGGACTAAACAACGGGCCCTCAGGAGCCATCGGGAGGCCCTTATTTCACACCCATTAGTGAGTTAAGGGGGTTAGACTACTTTGAATGGCTCCCTCAGCTAATTGGGTCCCCCTAGTCACCACGCACCCCCACGAGCCCAAGCTTAAACGTCGCCAAGGATGGTCTGACATCGTGGGTTATAAGTGGACAAAATAGGGCCCCAAAACCTTAAAACTCGAAGTCTGTGATTTTCTAACGACATCGCTTAGGGACCCTTATGGAGACGTTGAAGGAGCCCTCGGGAGGCCCTCGATTGCACACCCATCAGTGAGGCCTAAAGGAGTTGGCCAGCTTTGAATGGCTCCCCGAATAGAAGGCCTCTTGGGTCCTCCTTAGTCACCACGAACCCCCATGGGCCCAAACTCTGCTCGAAAGGGTCCGAAACCATGGGTTATAAGTGGGCAAAACAGACGAAGTTTGTGATTATTTCTCAATATCGCTTAGGGGTCCCTATGAAGACGTTGGAGGAGCCCAGGACTGAAAATCGGGCCCCTAGGAGCCCTTGGGAGGCCCTTTATTGCACAACCACCAGTGAGGCTTCTGGGAGTTAGACGGCTTTGAATGGCTCCCCGAGCTAATAGGGGCCTCTTGGTCCCCTTTAGTCACCACGTACCCCCATAGGCCCTAAATTAATCGGTGCTCGGGAGGGTCCGAAATAGTGAGTTATAAGTGGGCAAAACAGAGCCCAAAACCTTAAAATTCGAAATTTGTAATTTTCACACGATATTGCTTAAGGACCCCTATAGAAACATTGGAGTAGCCCAGGACTGAAAATCGGGCACCTAGGAGTCCTGGGGAGGCCCCCTATTTCACACTTATCAATGAGGCCTAAGGGAGTTAGACGGCTTTGAATGGATCCCTGAGCTAATAAGGGGCCTCTTGGGTCCCCCTTAGTCACCATGCACCCCCCACGCCCCCAAACTCAACGTGCGCCAGGGAGGGTCCGAAACCGTGGGTTTATAGGTGCGCAAAACAGGGCCCCAAAACCTTAGGACCTGTTTGGGGTGGTTCCATTTTAAGTTTTTTTGAAAGCTCAAAACCAGTTTTTGGAAACCACTTTTTTTGGTTTTCAATTTTCTGTCAGTTTTGAAAATGAAGCAGGGAACTATAAGGTCCAAAAAATTCAGCTTTAAATTAAATTTCTACAAAGAGATGAAAATTTTTCAAAACAAAAAACTAGCAACTGACAACTACCCCGAACAGGGCCTTAAAAATCAAAGTTTGTAAATTTTCCACGACATCGCTTAGGGACCCCTATAAAGACGTTGGAGGAGCCCAGGACTGAAAATCGAGCCCCTAGGAGCCCTCGAGAAGCCCTCAATTGCACACCCATCATTGAAGCCTACGAGAGTTAAGAGGGCTTTGTATGGCTCCAGAGTCAATAGAGGGCCTCTTGGGTCCCCCCCTTTATCACCACACACCCCTGTACGCCGAAACTCAACCGGTGCCCTTAAGGGTTCGAAACCGTGGGTTATAAGTGGGCAAAACAGGGCCTCAAAACCTTAAAAAGCGAAGTTTGTGATTATTCCAAAATATCAATAGGGACCCTATAGAGACGTTGGTGGAGCCCAGGACTGAAAATCGGGGCCCTAAGAGCCCATGGGAGGCCCTTTATTGCACACCCATTAGTGAGGCGTAAGGGAGTTAGACGGCTTTGAATGGCTCCCCGAGTTAATAAGGGGCCTCTTGGGTCCCCCATAGCCACTACGCACCCCCGTGGGACCAAACTCAATCGGTGCCCAGGAGGGTCCGAAACAGTGGGCAAAACAGGCCCCCAAAGTTTTAAAAATCGAAGTTTGTGATTATTCCACAATATCACTTAGGGACCCCTATAGAGGCATTGGAGGACCCAGTACTGAAAATCGGGCCGCCCCTAGGATGCCCTTTATTGCACAACCATCATTAAGGCCTAACGGAGTTAGACGACTTTGAATGGCTCCCTCAGCTAATAATAGGGGGCCACTTTGGTCCACCTTAGTCGCCACACACCCCCATGGGCCCAAACTCAAACAGCGCCCCAGGAGGGTCCAAAACCGTGGGTTATAAATAGGTAAAACAGGGCCCCAAAACCTTAAAATTCGAAGTTTGTGATTTTCCCACGATATTGCTTAGGGACCCCTATAGAGACGTTGGAGGAGCCCAGGACTGAAAATCGGGCCCCTAGCGGCCTCGAGGAGGCCCTTTATTTCACACCCATCAGTGAGGCCAAAGGGAGTTAGACGGCTTCCAATTTCTCCCCAAGCTAATAGGGGGCCACTTAGGTCCCCCATAGTCACCATGCACCCCCACGCGCCCAAATTCAACCGGCACCTGGGAGGGTTCGAAACCATGGGTTTATCATGACTGAGCAAAACAGGCGCCCAAACCTTAAAAATCAAAGTTTGTGATTTTTCCAAGATATCACTTAGGGACCTCTATAGAGACCTCGGAGGAGCCCAGAACCGAAAATCGAGCCCCTAAGAGCCAACGGGAGGCCCTTTATTGCATACCCATCAGTGAGGCCTAAGGGGGTTAAAGACGGCTTAGAGTGTACCCGAGATAAAAGAGAGCCTCTTGGGTCCCCCTTAGTCACCACACACCCTCGTGGGCCCAAACTCAATCAATGCCCGAAAGGGTCCGAAACCGTGGGTTATAAGTGGGTAAAACAGAGCTCCAAAACCTTAAAAATCGAAGTTTGTGGTTAATCCACAATATCGCTTTAGGGACCCCTATAAAGACATTGGAGGAGCCCAGGACGGTAAATCGAGCCCCTAGTAGCCCTCTATTGCACTCCCATCAATGAGGCCCAAGGGAGTTAGGCGACTTTGAATGGCTCCCTGAACTAATAGGGGCCACTTGGGTCCCCCTTAGTCACCGTGCACCCCCACGGCCCAAACTCAAAAGGTGCTCGAGAGTCCGAAACCATGGGTTATAAGTGGGCAAAACAGGGTCCCAAAACCTTAAACTTCGAAGTTTGTGATTTTCCCACGATATCGTTTAGGGACCCCTATGGAAACGTTGGAGGAGCCCAGGACTGAAAATTGGGCCCCTAGGAGCCCTCGGGGAGGCCCTCTATTTCACACCCATCAATAAGGTCTAAAGGAGATAGACGGCATTGAATTGCTCCCCGAGCTAATAGGGGGCCTGTCGGATCCCCCTTAGTCACCAAGCACCCCCACGCGCACAAATTCAACCGGTGCCCTGGAGGGTCCGAAACGGTGGGTTTATAAGTGGGACCCAAATCCTTAAAAATCGAAGTTCGTGATCTTCCCACGATATCGCTTAGGGACCCCTACTGAGACGTTGCAGGAGCCCCTGAAAATTGGGCCCTAAAAGCCCTCCGGGCCCCTCTATTGCACATCCATGAGTGAGGCCTAAGAGAGTTAAGACAGATTTGAATGGCTCCCCGGGCTAATAGAGGATCTCTTTAGTCCCCCCTAGTCACCACCCACCCCCGTGGGCCCAAACTCAACCGGCGCCCAAAAGGGTTCGAAATCGTGGGTTATAAGTGGGCAAAACAGAGCCCCAAAACTTTAAAAATCGAAGTTTGTGATTATTCCACAATATCGCTTAGGGACCCCTATAGAGACGTTGGAGGAGCCCATGACTGAAAATCGGGCCCCTAGGAGCCCTTGGGAGGCCCTTTATTGCACACCCATCAGTGAGGCCTAAGGTAGTTAGAAGGCTTTGAATGGCTCCCCGAGCTAATAGGGGCCTCTTGGGTCCCCTTTAGTTACCACGCCCTCCGTGGGCCCAAACTCAACTGGTGTCTGGGAGGGTCCAAAACCGTGGATTATAAGTGGGCAAAACAGGGCCCCAAAACCTTAAAATTCGAAGTTTGTGATTTCCCCACGATATCGCTTAGTGATCCCTATGGAGACGTTGAAGGAGCCCAGTACTGAAAATCGGGCCCCTAGGAGCCCTCGGGAGTCCCTCTATTTCACACCCATCAGTGAGGCATAAGGGAGTTAGACGGCTTTCAATCATTGAATGGCTCCCCGAGTTAATAGGGGGCCTCTTGGGTCCTCCTTAGTCACCACACACCCCCGTGGGCCCAAACTGAAAGGGTCAGAAACCGTGGGTTATATGTGGGCATAACAGAGCCCCAAAACCTTAAAAACCGAAGTTTGTGATTATTCCACAATATCGCTTTGGGACCCCCTATAGAGACGGAGGAGTCCAGGACTAAAAATCGGGCCCCTAGGAGCCCTTAGAAGGCCCTCTATTGCACACCCATTAGTGAGGCCGAAGGGAGTTAGACGACTTTGAATGGCTCCCCAAGCTAATAGGGGCCTCTTGGGTCCCCCTTAGTCACCACGTACCCCTGTGGGCCCAAACTCAATCGGTGCCTGAAAGGGTCCGAAACCGTCGGTTATACATGTGCAAAACAGGGCCCCAAAACCTTAAAATTCAAAGTTTGTGATTTTCCCACGATATCGCTTATGGACCCCCATAGAGACGTTGGAGGAGCCCAAATTGGGCCCCTAGGAGCCGTTGGGAGGCCCTCTATTTCACACCCATCAATGAGGCCTAAGGAGAGTTAAACGACTTTGAATGGCTCCCCGAGCTAATAGGGGGCTTCTTGTGTCCCCTTTAGTCACCATGCACCCCCACGCGCCCAAACTCAACCAGCACTCAAGAGGGCCCAAAACCGTGGCTTATAAGCGGGCGAAACAGGGCCCAAAAACCTTAAAAGTCAAAGTTTGTGATTTTTCCCACAATATTGCTTAGGGACCCCTATAGAGTCGTTGGAGGAGCTCAAGACTGAAAATCGGGGCCTTAGAAGCCTTTGGGAGGCCCTTTATTGCACACCCCATCAGTGAGGCCTAAGGGAGTTAGACGGCTTTGAATGGCTACCCGAGCTAACTAGGTCCCCCTTAGTCATCACGCACCTGCACGCGCCAAACACAACTGGCGCCCGAAAGGGTCCGAAAACGTGGGTTGTAAGCGTGCAAAAATAAGGCCTCAAAACCTTAAAAATCAACGTTTGTGATATCGTTTAGGGACCCCTATATTGACGTTGGAAGAGCCCGGGACTAAAAATCGGACCCCTATGAGCCCTCGGGAGGCCCTTTATTGCACACCGATCAGGGAAGCCTCGAGCACTGAAACTGTGGGTGCAATGGGACTTCGGCCGCTTGGAATAGCCCGATGACCCACCGAGGGGCGTCTTAAATCCCCCTTAGTCACCACGCATTCAGGTAGGACGAGACTAGACCTGCACCCGGAGAGTCCAAACCATGGGCTATAAGTGGGAAAAACGGGCCATACGGTTGCTATTGGAACAATGGTGGACATTTTCGTAAGGCCTGGACAAGGATGCCAAAGGAGACGTGGGAGGCTTCAAGGACCGATGGTAAGGTCCACAAGCCTCACATTTGCCCCACAAGCACCCTTGCTGCCCGCCCATTGCCCATCAAAACGGGCTACCCACCACCTAGCTTATATCGCCTCTTATCCCTCCCCAACCCTCCCTCACTATTTCCCCCCCTCTTTTATCTTTTTAATAATATTCTCACCCCCTATCCTATTTTTTATTATGTTCCCCTATTTCCCAAGTATTTTTTTCAGTGGAAAAGTAACTAAAACATAGCTAATTCGTCGGAAAATGTGTTTTCAAGTGCCTCCCCACCCCCCAAAAAATGATTTAATAAGCCATTTGTGTTCAAAAAGTCCTACGACAAAGGTAGACATCATGTAATTAGTATGGATGGGGACCCCCAATGGGAAGTGAGAAAACACCAATGCTTTGGATGGCCCCAAACTCCGCTTGAAATGGCCCCCCAAACTAACGAGGGGCTTTTTGGGTCCCCCTTAGTCACCACGCACCCTTGTGGGGCCAAAGTCAATCGACGCCCGTGAGGGTCCGAAACCATGGGCTATAAGTGGCAAGAACCTCACACATTAGATACATCTCCACCACGACATACAATATCTTGCATTAAGAAAACTAATGATAGAATTTTTATCTATAATGTATCACATACTCCCTCCATTCCACTAAAATCTTACGTATTCCAATTTTGGTCTGTTCCACTACAATCTTTACATTTCCGTAAATGGCAAAATATAAAGCCTAAAGTTACACATCTAGCCCTACTTTATACACAGCCACCCACCCCTAACATGCAAGTACAAAGGCATTTGGGAAGTCAAAGACCAAAACAAAATTCCTTAGTTTGTGCGCACAAGTCAAACATAGAGATATTAGTGGAACGGGGGGAGTAATTTTTTCACACCAAGATCAAAGTTATATAACTACTTGGAAACTCACATACCCATTTGTGGAACAAGAGAGCAAATATATGCGATGCAAATGACTGGCTCCATAGTTTCACGATTAGATCAAGGATGGGTTGTCCACCCTCAGGCACCTGAATGAAATGGCCAGAAAGTACGTCATAAAAGCATATGCGACCTTCTGACTCCACTGCCACAGGAGATATTGCATCTACACCCCTGCTGAGAATGATATCTGTTTTCAGTTTCAATGCAGAAAATTAGACCATGACTAGGGAAAGAGAGTAAAAAAATGTTAAGGAGGAAACATATGCCACTGAATATAGAAAGCTCAGAAATGAAAATACTGAATGCCAATGACTATGAATATGCAAAAGCAATCCATGCAGGGAAGCTGCAACAAATACATAAGCTGCTGGTTATCTAATGCTATCAGCCTCTCCAAGTTTAGAAACCACTATGAAAAGCAGAAAAGATAGAGAAGCTGCACATAGAGAAAGATAGAAGAAACTGGAAAGCATAACATATAAGGGGAATGACCTATGCACGTGTTGATAAGAAAGTAAGGAAAACGTACTTCAAACTACGAATGCCTAAAGAGACATGATATACATATGCAGAAAAAAATTATTAAAAAGACATGATATAATAAACGAAATAGATGCTACCAAAAATATAATAGGATATATCTAGCCCCCACAGGCTGCTAAGAAATCTAAAGAAAAGAAACGGGGGAAAAGAAAAGTATCGAAAAAAATGTAGTAAAAGGTCAAATAAGTGTTTACATAAAAATTCCTCCCACAGCAAGTATTGTTAGCTCATTAAGAACAGATGATTCAGATACAGACATGACAATGACACAAATTGTAGTTCTCAAGTCTCCAGGGCACACAGCAAGGATAGGGACCAAGGTCGAGTAGCATTCATCCCTATTTCTCTATTCTGTTGATAATGTTGGGGCCTGGTTATGTTTTCACAACAATTAGCACATTAGGAGCAAGGTATAATGGAGCTTCTGACTTCCAGCAACCCTCCAAAGTCTCCCGTGCACAACAACGGATGGAGATTCTTAGGGATCTTGCTTCATCCCTTCTACTCTCTTCCATCTTTATAATGTTCAGTTGCTGGTTTGTGGAGTTTTCATGATTATTAGGATTGTGATCAACAAAATCTTGGACTGATGACTTTCAACCTCACTTTTCTCTTGATGCATGAGTGAAGTTATGTTGGAATATCTTTACTCTTTAGAGTAACGGGTCTTTATCTCCCATGGGTTATATTTTTGGGTGGTTATGACTATTTTTCTAACTATATGGATAAGCTAGAGAGACAATTGTCTCAAATAACCACATTGAGTAACCATTAATAATTACCTAATAAGTAACTTGATCTCTATAAATAGAGACACATTATGAGAGATGACGGACTTGAGGGTAGAAGATGAGAAATGATCCTGTCAAGAAAAGAAAATTCTCTCTTGGTCTCAAGAGGAAATGAAAAGTTAAAACATTTTTCTAGAATGGTCGCTAAGTCGTGGATGCAAGATGATGGTTTATCATCTTGTAAAGATGAGATATTAAAGACAAATTCTATGAGCATAAACACATCGGTGGAGTATGACTGTAAAGTGAGCAACATACTCTATGACTTCTTTGCATCCCGGAGGGTGTTTCGTGTAACCCAATTGCTTCTCTTACAGGGTCAAAACTTTCGAGAAAATGATACCATGCATAGAAGCCATATCCAGACTCTTTAATTTGTTGTTATCCAATATGTAATTATCGTACTAACAAGTTACTCCACTACGGTGCTTGGGTGAGCACTTATTGGGGAATATAATTCATATCACTTACAATTTATGCTATTCCATTTTTAAGTGAAATGAAACACTAATTCGCAAACACTAATTTCCATGAGCAAGAATAGTGTGGAAACTTAGCAACATGCCTTCAATTCTCTAGAGGCAAACTCAAATATGTCAAAAACATCCAAGTCCAAGACGAGATGATTCGCATACAGATAACATAGCTTTTCATTATCCCTTGTAGCAACAGGATGACACAAAATCACACATAGGTTGAAACCCTAGTACTGTAGAATTACATCCAAAATGGAAGTTTGAGACAATTTCATTTGGCATGATATGCTACATCAAAATGCAAAACAACAAGGTTAGGTACAACATCAGTTTAGTGTCAGTTTACCACCCCTTTAAGCTATCATTATGTACAAAACTTACGAGCAAACAGGCAGTCATACACTCAGCATGAATATGGATAACTAGAATAAGAAGTTATTACTCCATTGCATATTCAAATTACTTCCATAAAAGAACTGGTAGTTACACAATCAAAATGACTCGGGGATGAAATAAAATGCACCACAATGCCAATTACCTCCACTTACTGGGAAATTCAGTAAATAAAATATGTTAAACTCAGCTATTGCAAAGCCTTAAAAACGATGGATAACTCAATGAAGGAGCAAGAAAGCGAAACATACCTTTAGCTCGATCATCAACCTCCAGGGCTATATCAGCAAATAACTCCTGCAGCAAATTGCGCCGCTGCGAAGGCGACGCTTCTGCCTGCGAAACGAAACCAACAAGAGTGAATTCAGATGAGTTAGTTAGACATTAATCAAATCAATTTTAAAAAATCTAAATCACTTAGACTTATACAACATACAGAATACTGTAACAATCAAATTTCTCAATTCTCACTCATTCAAAGTACGTGACGGCGAAAACTGGAAAACGCAATTTGCACCTTAAGTACAAAAACCTATATAAATTCAAACTGAAACCATTGAAGAAAAAGCTCGCTTACTCGTTGAAGCTTTTTTTGGATTTCTTGCGAGAGAGCGGTGAGATAAGCGCGGCTTCGCGAAGATGAAGTTGGTTGCATTTCTGATTTCAGAGCATTCGGATCCGAACCAAAAAAACCCTAAAATTCGCTACTGCTCTCCAAAACGCACCGCTAAAAATGGCAATGTGTTCTTGATTTAAATGCTGCTTTTGACTTTCTGCTTTTTCTTTCAAATTAGCAAAGTTTTATTTAAAGGTGTATTTCAATCCAAAAAGACGGTTTTGGCGTAACAGAGAAGTTGAAGATTTTCTGGGAAGTGACGATGCAGAGCAGTGACAGACATTGATGGGAGAAGAGAGAGAGAGCGAGGAGATGACACGGGAACGAGGGAAATGACCACGTGTAGACAATTATTTTTGGATAAAAAAGCATCTGAGATTTTAATAGATTTTCGCCATTTACTTCCTCAAATGAGCTACTGAATTTGCTTTTGCGTGTTTGTTGATGTGGGTGGGGCTTGACTTGATTCTTGAATCTTCTTTGTGATCTCACCCAAAAATGAAAAATACAAAAATAAATAAATGAAAATAAGAAGGGGTAATTCTACATGGAGGATTGCATTCAAATTTCTACTTGGGACATTTTATTTTCTCATAAAGGGTATGTGTTTTTACTTTTTTTTTTTACTTGGTTTACATTTTCAGTTGAAGAAAAAGTACATGCTTAACATATTGCATTTTACATCGGACCAATTCGGTTTTGGGTTGAATAAGGATGGGTAGGGCCTTATTGATGTTGGATTTCAAGTCAATATTGGTCGAATCGGTGCAAATCTCAAATCAATATGTGTCAGTATAATTTTGTCATTTCGCTCTTAGGCTACTCTTTTTTTTTTTTTTTTTTTTTTTTGTGTCTGCAAGGAGGAATTTTGGGCATGGCTAAAAGACACCTCTAAAAGCACGGCCTCAGGTATTCCACGAATAAATTCGTTTAGGTGCTCCCCAAGAGGCTCGATTTGGTCAATTTTCGTGTTACAGGTTTTAATAGATTTAAAACATGGAATTATAAAACATAACTAGTTTGTACCCCGTGCGATGCACCGATTATAATCGTGATAAGTTGATTGTTGTAATATCATTATCACATTTTTCTTTTTCTTTTTCTTTCTTTTTTTTTATGAGTTCATTTGTATAACATTTTTTTTCCTTGGAATTTTATGTGTTTGCTCGCTGTAATGTGAAATTTTGCATCACATAATACATGCGTTAAAAAATGAAAATTCACTCACGCACGTTTATAATCTTATCTAATTAGGCATGAGTGAAACCAAAAAGCATGCTTATTAGAAGTGGATGTTTTGCCTATTAGAATTGGTTAATTTTGTATTAGAATTAGTAATCTACTTTAGTGTTTAGTTAACTTATAAGCTTAGATGTCCTTTTAGGATAAAAAAAATAAAAATGGATGAGCTGTTTTTCTATTAGAATTACAATTGTTTACCAAGTGAAATTGATAGATCTTCGTTTATTTTACTTTGAACGTTTTTTGATATAACATTATTAAAAATTAAATGAAAATGAGTTAAATGAATATATTTAATGTCATATCATAAATACATAAAAATATTACTATGAATGTTAGAGTAGTTGGTAAAGAGTTAGTATTAAAACCTAAAGGTTTGGAGTTCGAATCTTCTTAGCTATGATTTTTTTTTAAAAAAAAAAATTGAGAAGATGAATGTGATGCTTACATGGCAATGCATGTGACACGTTTACGTATATGTGGTGGTATTAAGCGCTGACATGGCATGCTGACGTGTCGAGTTTTGATTGAATTGTTGTGTTTTAAACTAATTATATAGATGTCGTAGAAAACTTAGAAACACAATCCCTCAGGTAGGATTTACCAAATCGAAACCCTTCATTCTGATCTACTTGTTAATGTTTGGTTTATATGTTTTAGTTTTGAAAAAAAATTCGATGGTTTTTATGATACATACAATAAACCACAAACCTTGCTCCTTGCACACAATATTCGAGTGTCTAGATAGTGTCACAACTCATTGTATATATAAATATTTTTTTCCCTTTTTTTTTTTGTCGAAAATAGTCATGGGTAGTTGTTTAAATTCAGCCACACACAACGAAGTCTCATTCAATTCTGCGCATCTGGCCGCGGATAGATGATCAGCTGGAAGAGTTCGGCCAGCCGCCAGGCTACCTGTTAAGGTCATACCTCAGCAGCAAACATACTGAAAGTAGCTTCCCAATTTACCCAACTTTACAGAACAGCTTCTCGGTATGCAAATGAAAAATGCCAGTCCAAAACGAGCAAGGATAGGGCACTTGGCAAACCAATAATTCATTATGAATCGCACGTATTACAATCACATTCACTCGACAGCTTACGCTGCAAGTGATGATGGATTCTAATTATCTACTCCAAACTGAGAGTGCACTGTACATCAGGATCAACACCATCGAATGCCAATACAATGTAGCGCACGTCTGTAGATGAGAAAGACTTGAAAGACCTGGATCTGATAGCAGCAAATGAATTGGCTCACCAACCCATCAGAGTTCTCCTAACTTTGTCTACAATCTGATTCCTAGCTTCTGTAGTCAATAGTTGATACTCGCAATTCTCATCCAAAAGGAATCGATAAACCTCCCATTCCCGATCGGACGCAGAGTATCTTCCTATCTCGGCCTGCATTTCAACACAAGCGTTAAGAAATTTCGAACTTTATTGCACCAACTTTGCTTATGAGTTAGAACACTTGGAAGGAGGACACTAATATAGGTTTATTAATCTTATGTAATGAATTGTAGGAACTAAAGAAATCAGAGAATGCTATACACTTACCGAGAAAACACATATGCCAAGCTTTTTAAGGGCAAGTGTAACATCATGGAAAACTAGAGGCCTTCCCTGTCCAGATAACTCAACTGGATTAGCCACCAACAGTTCCGTATCTGGTCCACGATTGGCAATGATAACGCGCAATGGGTGAAGCATCTCCATCTTAAGACACAAACATAATTGATTTATTCGATCAGCGTCCACAATCTTTTTCCCATCCTTCTGCTGGATAAACAGGTCTATGTCACGATGTCCTTTTGTAACAGCTGCAATTCGACCATATGAAATCTGGACCCAGCAGCAACAGTTTACATATCAGTGCATGACATCTGCATTTCTCTAGAAACATCACATTAGCTTAAGGCATAATGCAAATAGCAACCACCTTTCAGTGACCATAATGGTATACATGAACCACGTTATAGTTAAATTAGCATATAGATGCAGAAGCATCACTGGAGATAGCTTTGGTGCCAGAGACGTGAAGCTCTAGGTCACCTTGAGTTTTCAGTGTAGGATATTTATATGCCCTTGCCCCTTTCCCAGGGCAGGGCTATAAGGAGAGGGAAAGATGACCCTGTGGCAAACCAACTTCTAGCAATGACCTTGGTGACACAGATATGAACTGAATTGTAAATATACTGAATGGTGATGTGTAGCCTTGACCAATTAGCCCTCAACCCTTCACAATCAACAGCTTCAGTCATTGAATTGGTACCTCTGAAACACGGATACCTTGGATAGGTGGCATGTCGCGTGTCAGACACTCGGACACGACACGTACCGACACTCGGACACGACACCTGTTAGGCTATTTCTCTTCTATGAATGGCGCTTCCCTGTGTCCGTGTCGTGTCCATGTGCGTGTCCGTATTTGTGTCCATGCAACCTAGATTGGTACCAACCCCCCTTCGAGTCATCCAGAACATTTGACTTTTATGTGCCAATGGCTCCTAGACACAATAAAGCTGTGAACTATATAGATCTTAGCACAAAGGTGCCAGAGGAACTCTCATAACAGGAGTTATCGGCTTTGATTCCATCTTGGCAAGTCCTACAAGGGAAAGCTTAAAGTAGGGTAAACCTTGGAGCTTCGAATGAGGTCCTTTGTCTAATGTGTGCTACCTGGGAACCTTCAAGGTAAGATACTAGTCTTTTTCCCAGAGATCCTCAGATTCTACAAAGTTCAGGCCTTAAGGTGCCTACAAATGGTTTAAGCCATGAGTATGACTTGTACGCTTCTTCCCAGGTGTCTCACACAGTCATATGCTCCTCACCCTACTCGCACAACCCCAATCCATGCTGGAAGAGAAGGGAAGAGGGTGTACAGGTTTCATGGACATGGTGAATACCATTGAAACGGTCAAAAAAACATGACAATAACGTTAAGCTAAGTATTGAAATACATGCAGGTCTTAACATTTGAAAACATAAATCGAAAACTGAGAATGACACGGCCTGATCCCCTCTAGCAGTCATGTTTTGAACAATTAGTACCGCTAAACACAATGATAGATAAATGTAACATGTTCTAGTGCCATTTAAAACCTATCATAGAAGATTAAGAAAGCCATAGGCTAGTAGACTCGTAGCACATATTGTCCCTCAATCAAAAATTTCCAACTAAGAAGTGACCTTAGACTGCCATAAGGAACCACAACAGGCCATATATGCAACAAATGATAGGAAGAAGGTAATACCTGAACATCATTATCTTTCAAAGTTCGCATGATGTCATAAAGAAGACCTTTGTGGTCAATACAGTGTATTTGAAGTAACGTATGACTTGGACTCAGAGAGTTATCTACATTGACAACGGCCTTTTTCAATCTTGTCATATCTGGGCTAAGAGCTTGCATATGGCATTCCTTCTTCGAGTACTCAGATGCAAATAGCTCTTCAGCAACAGCTAGAGAGATAGATGAGGTTCCCTGACGACCTTCATAGTGTGAATCTGCCAACTGAAGTTCACAGCTAATACAAGATTCACCTAAAACAGATCGTAATTGTTCATAAGTTTCTTCTTGTCTCTTCTTTGTGTGGAGAAGCTCCCTGACATGACAGAGAAGAACACAGAAAATAGTTACACCACAGTATCATACTACCCTTACTCTATGATAAGAAATAAACAGCCGAGCCAATGCATGGGGCTCCTGCCTTTATATATTTTTGTTTGGGGGAGCGGGGTGCAGAGCCTCACCCTGCAACTTAATAAGCTGTTAAGGTAGAACTTAATTGCCATGCACGCAAAAACGAGACACAATTGAATAAAGAAAATAAATAGATAACACACACACACACACACACACACACACACACACACACACACACACACACACACACACACACACACACACACAAAAAAAGAGAGAGAGAGAGAGAGAATAAAATGGAATGTAATTGCATAAATAACAACATTGAAATCAAAATCCAAAGTACTCTTCTTTGCTCGACCACCCAATATCTTCCCTTCAATCCACCCCTGCCCTTTCTTTCAAAGAAAATCTCATTCCAACTGCTTTTGTCTGTCCACAATACCAATGTACCTTCCCGTACCCTTAACAACTTCCCTTAACCCCTTGAACTAAGATAATTGGTGGTGCCAACAACCACAAAATGAGAAAGAACAAAATTCAGAATGTTCGATAGGACAAATACACCAGCTTCACATCTATACAAGCACATAATCACTCGTATTCAAATGGACACTTCTATAAATCTACATCTTAAATGATCAATCTAGGTACAATATCAGCTCATAGAAAACTTTAGCATTAGAGGCTGTGATTTTAGCCATGCACAAACAATTCAAGCTCAATTCAACAAAATGCTGCTTCAAGCTTGGCTTGTCTCGTAATTGCGTGAACTCAAACTCGGTAGGCTCAAAGACCAAACAAGCGAAACCCAGCTCAGCAATTCTTAGCTCATAGCTCACACGCATATACAAACTATACATATATGTTTCAAATTCTAAACAATTTCATTGAATGGCAATAGTACAAATCAATTTTTGATTCCATTACAAGTTGAGCTCAATATTTTGTGGCTCAAGTTTGATCAATTAATCATGAAAATTAATTGAATTGAGATGAGCTCTATAACTGACAATAAAGGTGAGCTCGAGCTCAATCATGTAATTTGAATGAAACTCAAACATAAAACTATCTATCCGAACTGAACAGATCTTTCTTACAATTCAGCTTGGGTCAGCTCATAGCTAGCCTAAAGCATACTAGAAGCTGGAACAACGGATGATTCCATTTTCCTCGTCAGTCATCATAACCAGCAAAGAACCAAGCAAACCATGATTATGAAAGAAGACATTAAGCTAAAGCAGCAAAGCTTACGTTTTAAAGTGTAACAGTTGGAGGCTCACAAGAACAATGGTGCGAATAAGAAGTGGCTCATGGAACAAAATTTTTAAGGAGTCGCAAAGAATGTCGGTCGGAAAGAAAATAGCATCTTATCCTCAAACAAATAACAAATAAAGCCACCAGAAAATGCGAAAAGAATAAATACAAAGGACGGAGTACTTACAGAATGTCTGTAATGAAGAAGAGATCCAGGACCCTGCCATCTGGGGTCGTCATCACTTTCACCCTCTGGATAGTGAGCTCAAGCTCAGAAAGAAGTTGGGTAACATCTAAACAGAAAAAGAACAGCGATGTTAGCAACTTAGCCCCACACACGTAAAACTCCCTCCCTAAAACAAATATCAAGACACCAATTATTACCGTAGAGTAATCCTCTCCGATCTAGGCAACAGAACTTGAGCAAGTATAGGGGAGAGGCCTTGCGTGGCGCTGGTGGAGTGTAATAGTATGACAAGGAACATGACGGACACTCTGAGACGAGCCGTTCTTTAAGATTCGCCCATCTCACAGTTTCGGTGCTAGAATGAGGAACCACCCACAGCACTACATAGCACCACTTCCCATCTGTCGATACGTCTGTCACATAAACCCAAGTATAACCATCAGAAACATTACCTAAATTACACACATCTACAATTATAAATGCTTATAAACATATAAATCAGCGAGCACGCGATCCCGGTCCCCATACGCTTGGAACTAGAGGTAACAGTTTTGCACCTTACATTATTTAAGCAAGATTAGAACTCAACCAATTAAATCCAACCACCTACTCCAAAAAAAGGGGCAGGGGTTTGACAATTTCTAGATAACCCATATGCTGCGAAAAGCATTATTAGACAATAAATTAAGTAATTGAATCTAATTTGTCGAATCAGTGTATTAAAACCTACTAAAACGTCTACATCTCAGAGATAATTGCACAACGGAGCATCAAAGAAGATTCCACCAAGTTGCAGAATCTGAGAAAAGTACATAAAACGGAATCCTCAAACCAAAAAAAACACACACAAAAAACGGAGCATCAATGAAGATTCCAGCAAAAGATACAGAATCTAAGAAAAAGTACATGAAAACGGAACCCTAAAAAAACAAAAAAACAAAAAAAAAAAGACAGAGACTAAGCAAAGATGAATTACCTCCTTTGGTAATATAGAGCCCAAATTCAAGAATTGTACGGCAAATATCGCATCCGAGACCCGTCTTATCAGGGCAATTAACGGTAATAACCCAAGGCTCACCGGTCCTCCTCCCTTTCTCGATCAAGACGATGTCGTCGCTCGACATCCCCATCTCTACCACCCTACGCCGCTTCTAGAAGCTCCGGTGATTTCAATTTTTCCGGCGATTCAACCGGGATCCGCCACCGCCTTCCGCCGCTAGAGCCGCCGTTCTCCGCCAATCTCACGACCGGAATTTCAGGTGGAATTTTGTGGTTATTTATTTAGGAGAGAGAAAAAAGAGGAGGGAGGTGGTTAAAAAGGGAGGAGAGAGAGTGGGAGGCGGCAGTGAGAGTAAAGAAAAGTAGTCGTCATTGATTTGATGAATGAATGAATTGTTCCAGTGTTGGTTTTGTAGGGAGATTCCACATCAGCGATTTTAAAGGGCACGTGGCAATCACCTGGTGGTGGTGGGCTGTTTGGTATTTTCAAAAATTAATTATTGTGATACGAAAATGGCGGTCTCGGGTTTTTTTTACTGCTGTGACTCGGTGTAAATTTTCTAATAACGGTTTAACTGAAGAATTCGCGCGAAGCAGGGAGAGAGGAAAAAACAAAGTTAAATACGTGCATATGACTCGTTAATCACGAGTGTCACTTCTTCCTTTGTCATTTTGTTATGTAGCACTATCATTATTTTTGTAAAGAAGCCTTGTCCTTTTGTTTATTAAGTATTTTAATTATTATTATTAAGTCAAAAGTGAGATATTTCTCCATGTGATTTTGATTAGAAGGAAATATCAAAAGCTAATGAGATTTTGACCATGTATAATTAATAAGGAAATATTGAGAGGTTACATGCTCATTTAACTAATATGACTCCATATCTAATGAGATTACATGAACCATAGTACTCAACCCCATACTTACAACATATAAGGAGACCTTGAAAGAATATGCCCACTTAATTATAAGACGCGCCCTTTAAAAGAGAACAAAAACTTCTAATTTAATTGCAAAATCACACATAAGTTTAAATACTCTTTCTTCTCTTTAACCACTCTTAATTCTCCAATAAAAAAAAAAAAAAAAAAAAANAAAAGATGATGTTGATTTTGGCATCAATTCCAATGGAAAAAAAAAAAAAAGCTCTTTTACTCAAAATATAAGTGCAGTGATTAAGTCCCCATCAAAAAAATGATGACTAAACCTATGTTATGAAAGACTCTTCCCTTCACAAGATTTGATGAATAATTATATGCATGTAAATTTGATATCACAATTTTTTATAAGATTTGCATAGAGATGTCCCAAATATTTAATAGATTTTTGCATCAATATTTAAACAAAAATAATGGAAGAATATCATAGCTTCCAATCAGCATGATGAGAATCCTAGTCATCTATTTTGAATATCTGGTGTAACTACCAATTCTTGAATCCTATAAGAGATGAATATATACAAGCCCAGTGGCCAAAAAAATAAAAAATAAAAAAACAACTAATCAGTAGTCAAATTCTACATGGAGTTGGAGTAATATTCTCAATTTACCAATCACATGAATGAATGTTCATTCTTCTTCAGCAGAGATAAATCAAATCAGTACAACCCAATGATGATTGATTAACCAGTATAGAAAAGTGGAAATACCAAACAATAAAAAAGATCTATAGAAAAGTAGAAATATCAAATAGTAATACAAAAAGGTCTAGTCAAATTCTATTTCCATCACTTGAGTTGAGAGTAACTCGTTCAATTTTATATGGCCATTACAGTTTAGTGCCAAAATCATGTCGAAGAACAAACAAACAAAAGTTGCAATCAAATCATATAAAGACAGGCCAAAAACCCTGGAACACATTAATTGTACCTCGAATTTAATCAGTCTATTTTTTTTGTACAGTATACGTTGAAATTGAACCGTCTAAAAAAAGAAGTGACAAAGAAAGGATGCCAATAGCTGGTGAACCAGGCAAAAAGGATATGCATTTCTAGGGCCAAAGCAAGAGTGATGTTTTCTTGGTTGGTCAGACAATCAATGAGCCAAATAATTTGGAATTAAGTGATGTTAAGTGGGCCTAACACAAACAAATAAAGTTTAGTAGCCCATACCAGCCACCACATAAGTGCCCTACCAAATTGTGGAACTCCTTTTTCTGGGAAATTATCCCTCCTTGATAGCCGAAAAGGCGAAAATGGCGTCAAGTTCCAGCTCAAAGTTCATGTACTCCACATAGACAGACACAAAGCTCACTTTGAGTTGAGTGTGAGTTGTATTTCTGGTACAACTTGCTACCCAAACAATTTGCCTAATTATCACGTCATAGGTATACCACCTAGAAGAAAGCTCGATGTTCATGAACATACCTGTGTTTGTGTATTATTGATCCAAGCATATGAAATCACAACCGCTATCACATACTGTATCTTGAATTTATATATGAAGACATCAACCTTTAGTTGGTATGTCGCGCATAGTTAATCAACATACATAATGCAAGACATCAAGGAAGCGCCTTTTTGTATAAAATAGAATTTAAAAATGACACCAAGAAACCACCTGGTGAACAACGATTATGTCAATGAGCACCCAAATGCGCGGATGAAAATGTGTAAACTCATCTTCAAACTGCAGAAACCATAATGTTATGTACTTTTCCATGGAAGTGCTTCTAATTAAAAGAGTGATCCATGAAACAAAAAACACTTCGAGCTCAACAGAAAACAGCACCGAAGAACGTTCAATGAAAGTTCAGAAGAAAATCTATAGCTTCATGACTTTCTTATTCATCAGCTTGAAGCAACAAAACACATCAGCCATCTTCAGTGCCTGAAAAATTACAAGAATCACATAAACTTCAACGTCCAATTGACAATGAAAATGAACTTCCATATAGATTATGTCACAGCACACCAAAAAAAAAAAAAAAAAAAAAAAAAAAATGACATGGAAGATGTATGCCTTTCGGTATTATTGCAGACCTTATACCCCAATATCAATATAATTATAATGCCTGGTAGAGTGATGAAGTCAAAAAGAGAAATAAAGCCCTCCATAGCAAGCTCAAAATACACATATCTTCCATGAAATCCGACTAGAAAGACATTGTTGTAATGAAGAAACCCATAATGGAGCAAAAGACAATTCAACACGGTTTTTGAACAGGCCATTTATTCAATTTATTACTATATGTTAATATTCAGATAAACATTAGAGCCTAGCTGAAATCGTAGTCCCTTAACACCATAAATCAATTCATAGGCTGATATTGTATAGCTAACATTCATGGAGATAATCAAAATACATGTAGTCACTCTTTCACTAGAGAGTCAGTGAATCACACAACTTACAGCCAAAAAGAAAGAAAAACTTTGATGTTATTCATCGGTGAAAAATGAGAAGGGGGGTAAAAACATACAATCCTGAGAAATTACTTTCTCTTGGTGAGACCTTTGAATTGTATGGAGGTGTGGGAGCTTTGTGAAGTAGACCTTAAAAAAATTAACCTTAGACGAAGGGGCCAATTTGCTTCCACAACTTCCAGTCCTTAGCTAACTCAATAAACATGGCATCAAACAGCACTACTAATCATCCACTGCCTAGACCTATAACATTTAGCAGCCTGACTAAAGATGCAACATCAGTAAAACTGCCAGCATCCTAGACTAAGTCATCACATGGTTGCCATATGAGGGGGGGGAGCTTGTTCATGAGATGTGCATCAAGGAACAATATGACAATCATCATAATAAAATTCCATATCTCAAGTGTGATATCCACAATAAATCATCAGTATATCCATCAAACTGCAATTCCCATGATGAAAGTAAGGCCTGTTCCCTCCGCAGCACCATTGTAGACTCATTAAACAACAATTAACACATTGCCAACTGCCTAACGCTATCGGTGGCAAGTGAATGCAATTGGATCATTGAATCTGAATGGATACGATAGTGTGGCCTTTGTTTTCTTTTCTGCTTCTGTTTTCCTAAGTTTACTGGTTTAGTGATCAAATTTGAATTCAAAAATCATTCTCATTTTGCAATACATACTGAACTGAACAAATAGACACAAGAACCAAGTATATGAAACTTGATTGTAAACCATGCTTTGTCTCAAGTAATATCATAAAGCACGGTAATGGAGTGAAAAGGGGAACCCTTCCATTGAACTGAAAATACACAAGCATCCATTAAACTAAACTGAAAAGACGCGATTCATGATGAAGAATCCCAAAAGAAGAAGACTAACAAAAATTCAACACAGTATCTGAACATCATATTTCATAGCCTTTGTCAGTAATCCAGTATTCAGAGAAATGTGAGAGGCTAGCTGCAATCATCGTCCCTTAAGAGTTAAGACCCATAGAAACAATGGATACAGAGTGATATATAGCTAACCATCATGAAGACAACAAAAAAACATTTAGTCAACCTGTTAGACTAATATATGGGACAACTAATTGAAGCTAACTAAAAACTAGACAAAGGTCAAAAGTAGTTCAAAGTTGCTTGAAACGGTAACAAACTAGCAGAAGGCATGCTGAGGTTGTATGCTTAAGGATACCTGCACAAAAACAAACTACTGTATTTGGTAGCCGAGAGTTCAAAAACTATTTCAAAGATGGAAAGCTACCTGAAGCTAAAAAGCTAGTTGAGAAACGTCAAACAAAGCCTAGAGAGTCCCACTATTAGAAGCCACGGAGAATGAATAAAATTTATGCTGAAGTTCGAGGGCGCAACAAATAGACAATAAAAGAAAAACATGCATGGTCTCTTGGGTCGAACATCGGAATTTTGTGGAGTTCTGTGGCTCTCTGAGGAATAACCCTTCAACTTAGCGACCCTGGACGAAGGTGCTTATTGTTCCCACGACTTCCAGTCCTAAACCTCAGTTAACATGGCATCAAATGGTTGCCTAAAACAAGTAACCAACCACTAGAATAATCTATACCATTTTGCATCCATAATTAAACCACTACCTAACTTATCAATCTACTAGTCAAACTCTACAAATTTAAAAATGCAACATCAGTAGTATTGCCAGCACTCTACAGTAAAAGCCACACGGATGCCATATGTCAATACATGTATAAGGAAATCCCCCCTTTCATAAAATTAGCATTAAGAAACAATTTAATACCATGATCAAGATATCCATAAAACTCAGTTCCCAACTTTCCATGATTAAAGGAGGGCCTATCTTCTCGTAGCAACATTTTAGACTCATTGAGCAACAATTTTGACAATTAGAGTTACTTAAACCAGTAGATGATGAGTAAATGGACTTCTTGGATTTTTGAACTACAAAGAATCCATAAACATCCTAGACATTTCGTCTAAAAGCACTTCAATAGTGAGAATGTCTGTCTCGATAAATGGATAAGGAACTGGAATCAAGCTTGATGTAATTGAAATCTTAGCATTAAGAGACGCTATTGAGTCTATTTAGGGATAATGCCGAAATGCAAAGTCAATGTTGTTCAATTCAGGCTATACTCTTCTACATCACGACGCATGAGGGATATGCTTATCATTTAGCAAGAAATGAATATACAACTTCCGCAAATAAACATCAGATACCAAACAAAATCAGCCCAATTTTGGACAGATTATTGAAAATAACGCACAAACTGGAGATCTAGGGTTTGAGTATAAAATCATCAAAACTCAATCTAAACGAAGAATGGTGAAATACCTTCCGTGTCTCTGGACGAACGGCGATTTCTTCGCATCCTCCTCTACATCAATCGGAAAACAAAAACCAGATAAGATGATGTGAACTAAATCAGCGATCGACGCTAAATAAGAGAACAATGAAGGAAGAGAGAGAAAGAGTACCAGTGAGACCAAGAGACAACTTGGTGATGATGGTACCGGTGACGGCGAATCCGACAAGGAATGGCCAGTTTCGTTTCCACTCTCTCTTGAAGAACACAGGCCACGGATCGAACTTCCTCCACCCTGCCATTACTTCGAATCTCGAATACTCTCTCTCTCTCTCTCTCTCCCCTCTCTTCTCTCTCGGCAGGCACACTTTCTCTCTCTTACCCTTCCAGTGACGGCTGCTATGTTAACATGTTGCAAGCGGGCCTCACCGGCCCAAAGGCTTTTTTTTAATGCCTGGGCTGGGCCTCTCAGTTTCGAACTGAGACTGTAGGGATAGCCCATGGGCCGCACAGCCCAGTACAAATTTGACACGGTAAGGGTCCGCTCCAAACACGGATTGGCGCATAGCATCGACGTGGTAGGTCATGGCCCGTGCCATACCGCTAATCTATAAACATTTAGTGTCTATGTCCGGAAAAGCACGATAGGAACTCGAATAAGAATGGACATAAAGTTGAAAAAAACGACTTCTTTAGATAGCCACCTCCATGCCCTTATTGATTTTGCAATTGACTCGAAATCCTCGAGCAATTTAAAACAGTTGATGGATATGAGTTTGTAAATTGACTTTGTTGGGATGTAGCTCATTTTGATGGCTTCAAAAAAAAAAAATGACTACAAAATTGAGTTTTAAAAATGGACTGTATATTTCAAGCTTTAATTAGATTTATAGCATCTACATTTAAACCAAAACCAGTTGTTGTTGAGTGAAGTAGCTCGTTACCTTATATGTAATGATCTCCGATTTATAACTTTCACAATTTATGACACTCACATGTGATTATTTACGTCTTGATACTCCTTATCACTTGTGAATCACTCGTATGGGTAACACGGAGATAATCAAACTCCATCATTTGAAATGGACTTTCAAACGATGTTGAGCAAGCCCTTTATAAAACTATTACATTAACTAGTTTTGCAACACTGCTACGTTAACCTCCGCGCAACTGCTTTGATAATGGCCCCCTTGTGGATTAGCAAAAAAAATCATTATGTTTATAATAAATTGGTAACATGTTAAATCTTCAATGGCCGTACGTCAAATTTGCATGAGCATGAATACGGTACATAAAGGCCAATTGAGATTTCAACCTAAAGGCAATTTGTTTCGTGTGGAGAAGCTCACTATGCGTACATGCTATTTGTTCATCTTTAATTACCCCATGTGTAACTTTCACGTGCGGTCATTCTTTTATCCACAATTTGTGGAAAGATAACTAAACCAATCCAAATATAACTAACGAGATAGGCAACTAGGTTTTGCTATTGATTTCGTGACAAGATGGAAGTTGTAATACTATCGTGTTTTGAGTATATGACAACACCCCTCTCCGACTGCTTATAACTGTTTACGAGTGAAGGGCATAGTCAAATTACTTAGTAACTAAATATATTGCTTGAATCAATGAAAAGGAAGAATAACGCAACCAATCATCGATGTGCACTGAAGCCCAACAGTGGAACAATATGGTGTAACAAACACGACATGAGTTGTAGTAAAGGAAACACATGAATTTTTGTAACGGGGATGGGCTTTGTGTGATTACAGTACAGGCTTTATAACGGTGATAAATAATTGAAACTACATTTATATAGTTGTTAGCTACCATGTACTAACATTGAATAAATGGCCCTCATGAAGGTTAAGGACTGGCAATAGTAAGGGAAGATATATATAATTTGCTTAATAGTAAGGATTTATCCATAGGTCATCATCAAGTCCTAGAAATCGAGAAGCATAGGGCAAGCCTATTAGTTCAAATTATCAGCTAGTCAATATACAGATGTTACAAATTACTAAGTTACGATTCCCGAGTGCATCCTAGGAGCATAGGAAATAATTCATCTCAGAAAAATATCAGTGTGGCAATACCACATCCTAGTAGGATAATTTTAGGGTTCATGCGTTCACACAAAAAGAAAAAAAAGAGAGGAAAAAAAAAAAACCGAACCCCGATTGAGTGAGCGAAAATTCGAATGGGCGAAAGTCGAAACCGTCGAAAAATTTCGTTTGCCGCTGTGTTTTCTCAGAGAGCCCGCCACATCAAAAGTAAAACACTAAAGCGATCCGCCCAACTACTCTCAAATGCTATCCACCGTTGATCGTACTATAATCAACGATCCAGATTAGACCATATCTCGTAACACGGATCGCTCTTCAAAGCCGTCCGATCATCGCAGATCGCGCACCAAACAATGAGACAATCAAACCACCCCAAAATAAAAACCCCGCACCTATAAATACCACCGAGTCACCTTGTCACATTTCATCATCCAAACTCACACAGAATCCACATAACACATTCTCTCTCTCTAATTTCTCCTCTCATCAAAAAGTCACCCCTATTGTTCAGAAATGTCAGGCCGTGGAAAGGGAGGCAAGGGTTTGGGAAAGGGAGGCGCAAAGCGTCACAGGAAGGTGCTGAGGGACAACATCCAGGGCATCACTAAGCCGGCGATTCGCCGCCTTGCTCGTCGTGGCGGTGTCAAGCGTATCAGCGGTCTGATCTACGAGGAGACTCGCGGTGTCCTCAAGATCTTCCTTGAGAATGTCATCCGTGATGCTGTCACCTACACCGAGCACGCTAGGAGGAAGACGGTGACTGCCATGGATGTCGTCTATGCTCTCAAAAGGCAAGGGAGGACCCTCTATGGTTTCGGCGGTTAGGGATTTTTCGATTTCTAGGGTTTCTGGAGGTATCGTAGATGTTGTTGGTCGGATATTAGGGTTTCGTAGAATTTGTAGATCTGGTGTTTTGTTGGTTTTTGTTTAGTTTTAGTGGTGGTTTAATGGTTTGATGATGTAATTGAAGCTGCTTCTATCAAGTAATGAAAATCTCTTTCTTACTAATTCGTGCCATTGAAATGTTTATTCCTCTACTTTGTCTCTCTATAATGAGTGCATTGGTTGTCATTTTTCAAGCTGAAAACCATGCTTAGGATGAATCAGTTGCTGAATTCGGAATCTGGGGTTTCTGAAATGTCCTAATTTCACCTGGAAGATAAGATTTTGCAATTGAGCTTGATTTAATAAAGTGAACATTGTCATTATGCTATTCAACTTTATCTTCATTTCTTTAGAGCTTATTATCCACAATTGAAGTTACATTGATGTTCTTACTACTTCTGCGATTGAAGTGTCAATGAATCCCGTGCAAATGGTTATTATTGTCTGGGAAAACCAGTATGAAGTGGTTGTTGAATTTGGGGTTGGGACTTTCTGCAATGTTGTAAATTGTGGCTGGTTATGTGGAACTTGCATTTGAGCTTAGGGTTTAGTTTATCAAAATGAGTACACACTTGTTATTGTTAATGTGTTCTTACACTCTTCAGATTACAGAACAAACGAAAGGTATACATCTAGGAATTGAAGTTCAACATCAATTTTGTGGATGAGTTGTTGGATCAAGTTGAATTGTTGCTGTAGTTGAAATCATATCGATTGAGGTCTAGAAGTTCGATGGTAGTTACCAGTTTTGCAATTGAGCTTTGACACTTGCTGAATTACATGACAAACTTGAAAGAAGATTGGTTTGTAGGATTAATGTTAATGTTATATAAACAATACAAAGGTGTGTTCCCTGTCGAGCTTCGCACAACTAACCATTTTGCTCGTTAAGCGGTTAATCCCAGTAATGTATAGTTAGTTGCTCATTAAGCGGTTATCCCATTGATGTTTTGTGACTTAACTATTTTTGCTTGTTGAGGGGGTTATCCCATTGATGTTCTGTGACTAACTATTTGCTTGTTGAGGGATGATCCCACTAACGTGTAGTTACCCCAGGCGAATGTCAACTTAACTGTTTTAAATTGTGATACAGACCGGTTGAAAACGAGATCATTTCCGTGTCATTTTAGCAAATACCGAATGATGTTAATTGAAGTTTGGCTGTCAAGGTAACATTTGTTCATCTGTCTGGTTACATACAAATGAATTTAATGGTGATGTTTAGATTTTAGAACATGAACTGTTCGGTGAAAAAGAAACATACAGATGAATTCGCAGATGTTAAGATCATGCAGTGTTCAGTGGAATGAACCCATTGGCCCAGAAAAGTAATTTTCAGATGTTAATGAACACAAGGAAATAACATTGGCCCAAGAAAAAACAAAGAGCCGTACCATCTCAATCCAGACATTAAGACTGAAAAATTGATCAGAGCTCTATATTGAATTATATTTGACAAAAACAGGAGCACAATACAGATAGCCTCCTGGATTTGGAATACACCACCCAACCGTTAGGGGAAAGCCCAAAGCCTCAAAATGGATGAAAAAAAAAGAGAAGAAAATGAGGACCCAAATTCCCTTTGACAAGGCATCAATGAAAGAATGGAAACAAATATCAAAACTGCCTTAGCCATTTCCGTCTGAGCAAATCTTCAATCTCCGAAAGGGTTAAACAAGTGACACCATTGCAAGCTAGTACTTATTATGTAGTACGAAGACGAAAAAGAAAAATCCAATAAAATCCATATATATATTGATACTAATATAGTCATATAGAAGAACTTGTAAATTTCAAATCCGTCGAGGATGTAAAAAGAAAGAAAAAACTCTATTCTTCAAGAGCCCTGTTTGTAGAACCTTTTAATCTGTTTTCCAACCCCTCTTCTTACGTCCCTTGATATATGTGGAAGAGGGTGATATAGTCCAATCTTATTTTCACTTCCTGGGAACCCCAAGCCTCTTGCGGAAGTCCTCTTCCATGAGGGGAAGACCTTCCTGCAGCTTGATCTTTGGCTCCCATCCAAGAAGTTCCTTTGCCTTTGTGATATCAGGTTTCCTTTGCCTTGGGTCATCGGGAGTGTTATCCACAGAAATAATCTTCACATCTGGGCTGACGATCTGCAAAATGAAGCGTGCAAAACGGGTAAATATCCTGACAATTAATGGACAGCAGCGAGAACCCGCATGCACAACAATGTCAGGCGTAAGAATGGGACCACGACCAATGGGGCAATTACATTTGGAAAACCTAAAATTGTGAGTGAGAAGGATTTTGGGATGGAGAGAGAGCACTAATATTAATATTGGATCGCCAAATGCTACCAAAGAGACAGCAAAATGAACTTGTACCAACAACACAACTGTACCAATTTGCGTGCCAAAACATGTCGCAGTGCATTTGAAACTTAAGTGGAGGCCCAAGATAAATGAAATGACAATTATTTCCAGATACTTTCAAATTGTAGTTGCAGTGCACTTTTCAGTACTACAAGTGATTCAAATGGAATGTGGAACTGACAGGGTGAGTAATTGTAACTAACCTCTTTCACGGTCTCAGCAAGTTCAAGCATAGTAAATTCACCTGAAAGTGAACAAAGAATTAGAGAACAGAGAACCATACAAAGCGCCGAACAACAAAAGAGATGTTTGTACTTGTATAAGTGTGCCTTTACACAGTTTCACATCCTTACCAGGGTTTCCAATATTGATTGGCCCAGTGTGTTCTCCTTCCATGAGTCTAATGAGACCATCAACCTGAAAATTATCACAAAAAAAAAAAGAAATCAAGAAATTGTTTATAATCAAATTGCTTTGCATGCAACACACAAGATTGTAACAAACAATCACGTACCATGTCAGCGACGTAACAGAAACTGCGAGTCTGTGTCCCAGGAGACTGAACAGTCAAAGGTTCACCACTGCAAAAAAAAAAAAAAAAAAAAAAAAAAAAAAAAGAGATTGAGTTGGTCCAGTAACACAGCAAAACCAAAATCATGTTCACAGGAATCATATACTAGAAGCTGCAGTAAACACCAAACAGATATTGCAGAACATTTATGGGAACATAGAATGATATAGCAATGCTGACTCTAATCACTCTTATTTTTCTGAATCTACTAATTAGTTTTACACTTATACTCCCTCTATAGCCTTAGAGCATGTTACCATACCATCATTCCTCTGACTTTGAAGAGGAGGGAGGGGGGGCTATCGTGGGGGATTTGACCTCCAATTACAAAGAGGCTGTAAATATGTAAGACTACAGCATGAAATGGCTCCGTTTAAATACAAATTCGGCTTCCATTATCCTCGCAAGGGTTGTCAGGGGCATGAGGCCAACCAAAACCTGTTTAACTATTTGAGAGCTTAAAAATTACGAAAGGCTACTAGCTTACCGCAGAGCTTGAGCAATGAAGTTGCTAACAACCCGACCATCATCAATATTCATGCGAGGTCCATAGGTATTGAAGATACGGGCCACACGAATTTCTGTAACAAAAAAAAAAAAAAAAAATAAAAAAAATAAAATTGAAAATAATGTTTCGCCATCAAAAAAGGCTAATCAAGTAAAAGAAATACATATACCTATGCCGTGCTGCCTGTGATAATCAAACATCAAGGTTTCAGCAACACGCTTCCCTTCATCATAGCAGCTCCGAACTCCTGTTAGACAAAGAAAGTTGTCCTTTTAGGTCCAAAAAACAAACCATATTCCAACCCAAGGGCAATGACCATAATCTGACACAGGGATGAACATTTAATAACTTCGAATTCTTGATTTGTCCTCTACATTGATGTCATCAACCAGAAAATCATGAATTCTTACAGTAAGGAGATTTACCAATAGGGTTAACATTTCCCCAGTAGGTTTCTGGTTGTGGGTGCACAAGAGGATCACCATACACCTCTGAAGTAGAAGTAAGCAAAATCCTGTGGAACATTAGTAGAGAAAAGTTATTCAAAAAGGTCTCCTGAACTAATATTAGCAGTAATGAATACAAGAAAAGCACAAAGTCGAATTTCCAACCTTGCTCCGACACGCTTGGCAAGTCCTAGCATGTTCAAAGTGCCCATCACATTTGTTTTGATTGTCTGTGAAATATCAAATGCTTAAGTATTTCAAGCCCATTCAAATAAAAAAAGAAACAGATAAAATAGCATAGAGGATAACAAAAGTTAAGCTCTAGAACACAAGGCTCTTGGTGTGTAACAATCTGGATCTACTGCAAACTGGCTTGGGGGGGAGGGGGGGGCTTGATCAATACTATCAAAATACCCTTGGTCCAGCTCGAGAAAGTTGAGCTTGTGATTCGAGATAGGTTAGGTTGGTGGTTCGATATGTACTGAGCTGCATGGAGGCTGTATTCACCAATGATTTATTTATTTTTTCTACAACAACCCAGTGAGTATTAAGTCAAAAAAAGCATTGGAGAAGGGAAGGTATTTGGTATCTGATTCTAATAAAATAGGATCATATGGCCATATTCAGCATACTTATCACTAATGTATAAATGTAACACCATAAACTTAACGATAAACTGGGAAAATAGGTCAATCTACTGTCAAGAAATGGGTCAAGGCTCTGGTATATATCTTAATAGCACTTGAAACATAAATTGAGCCAAAAAAGTCTGAATTCTGTAACCACACTATCCCCTTCAATTTTGCTGAATCTAGTCATGAAATAAATCGCTATTTGCGGACATCTCAAATACATTGGAAGTCTGAATTTATGTTACCTTACTATCCCCTTCGAATTCTGGATCTACTTATCAAATTTGTACTATTTGGCCAAAATATTTCTCATATCCCAGTCCTTTCATTCATTTCAGGGTTCAGTCATATGAAATCATTGTGGGGGTGTATCATGGGTGCTACTAATAAATGGGAGCCACCTGTAAACTCCACTTAGGGAAGCTCCATGGGCCACGATGGGATGTCATAGCTTAAGTGGGTTAGATACTGAGATTGTCACAGGCCAGTTTCACATCTTATGTATTGGAACTTTAAGTCATATTTAAAAGCATAATTAGTGAAATCACTTGGCAAATTAAATCAGTATAGATCAGTTTGAGTCAGGAATCACACACAGTTACAAAAATAAGCTGTGGCTCAATAGCCACATGCTATGATGGACTAAGAGCAGAAATTCAAGCCAGCCACAACTTCAAGAGCAAATTAGTTCACACTTATAATCACCTTTACAGGGTTGTGCTTGTAAAAAATTGGTGATGCAGGGCATGCAAGGTGATAAATCTGATCAACCTCAACCAACAGTGGCTCTGTGACATCTGTAGACAAGAAAGACAATATGAATGTTACGGTTCAAAATAGCCAGCAACAAACTACATTGAACATGTCAACTTCAGCACTATAATGAAAGATGCACATAACAGTACAAAGAAGAATTGATGGAATGAACTGAAAACATTATCATTATCATAATAAAATACAATGTTAATGTTGCCATGGTGTACCACTCCATGACTAAGCATCCATTTCCTCAATCAAATTTTCAGCATCATCTTATCATTCCATTACTTCTACTGAAATGTTGCCAATGTGGAGATATCAGCATCAGACACAAACGACAAACCATAGAAAAATAAAGGTACACCACTAATAATGTCTAGTAAATAAAAGAGCACCCTATCTGCTTAGTCTTGACTTCTATTTTCTACCCACCACATATCCAGTTATATCCAGAGATGATTTCCATATCCTTACAAAGAGAAGCACAGGAGTAAAACATTACTAATCAACCCGATTACAGCAATGTTATAATAGAATAGTACCATCAAACCCTCTATCCAAGTGACCACCAAGAATTGTTGCAATGAAATGTGGTGCTGAAAGGCATACTACTAAAGCTTTTAAACCAGGCAAGAGGCAATAGAGATTAAGATGACACATACCATGACGGATGAGCTCAAATCTTGGATGGCCAATCCAATTTCTAAGGTTGTCCTTTGAGCCAGTAAAGTAATTGTCAGCAACAATCACCTACGGAAAGCATCAAAAATCAAGATAAATTGCTCATAACATCTATATTTGGTAAATAAAGAAGTTAAAATATCTATTTTGTAAATAAAGAAGTTATAATATCTATATTACATAGTGAAATAAAATGCGGGAGTACTTACATCCCAAGATTGTGCAACTAGATTGTCATAAATGAATAGATTTTAATCCCCTTTTCATTAGCCATTAGAATTGACAAGTCTCTAACAAGTGCTCACCTCATTCTTTTCATTTTGCATCAATCTATCAACAAGATGGGAGCCGATAAATCCTGCTCCGCCAGTAATCAAAATCCTCATGTTTGACTGCCACCAAGAGAAATTGAAAACAATGCATTTAGTCAAAATATAAAAAATACCAGAAACCCTCTCTTCAACTACTAACATTTCATAATCATCAAGACCATGATCAAAGAAAGAAAAGAGAATCCACATAGTAGCCATCATCAGCATAGCATGAAAGGGAAATCATAAGAAATGTACGTATGATCGACTAAAAAGAGGACCCTAGAGCAACAAGGAGTATGTAAAAATAACATAGAAATTGAAAGAATTAGTTACTTGTTACATTTTCTCATTCCATCTATCCCTACAATATGATTTTCCTATAAACAGATAAACATCAGCTCCACTTTAGTAATCCCCTATTCTAATTGGCACAATCACCATAGCACATCACAACCAAATTACTTCGTAGGGGCGACATTGTTGCACACTATCCACCACTTGTATCAAAAATTGGGGATCAACCCACATACAGATCCATAATGTTGTCACTCAAATCAAAAAATCGCCCACATTGTTTAAAGAGCATCACCATTCACCACAAATCACAAAAAACTAAATAAGCAATCAAAGCAGGAGCCCACATTGTTTAAAAAGCATCACCATTCACCACAAATCACAAAACTAAATAAGCAATCAAAGCAGGAAAAACACAAAAGGGTTGTAAATTTTGCCAAAATACCTGACAAAATTTAGAATTTCTCAAAGGAGAAGGGGGTGGAGGTGCCTTGGTTGCTGACCCGTTGGATGCCATTTCTCAGATCTCCCTCTCAATCACTTTTAACACCACCTATCAACAACACACAAGAGCGCAAAGCAATCAAAGACCAATCTCGCCCTTTTAATGCGGTCCTAAATTATATACCATCAAAAAGAACCATCCAAATCAATAGATAATATGCAAATTAGTCGATGGCCACCAAAACAACAACAAATCGCGAAAAAGAAGGAAAAAAAATTAGAATTTAAACAGATCAACGAAAAAAGAAGGGCAGTGAATTTACTCTGGATAAAAGAACAAGAAAACCCTAAAATTAGTTTGGATATATTACGAATCAAAGAGATTGGACTATATATAGTGTGAGTAGAAAATATATGATCGACAAGGTAGAAACTTCCGCTACCAAACGTCGCAAAACCCACATGCCAGAGGAGAGAGAAAGAGCGAATTTTACGCAATAAATTGGCGTTAATTAAACAAACCCAGAAAACAAGAAAGGAAAATAATAGTACCCGTAAATTCAATTGAGTTTAGCTTCAAACTGAAGAAAAGATTGATGAGTGAGAATTTGAAAAACCCTATTTAAGAATTTTTGATGATGATGATGATGATGATGATGATGATAAAATTCTAACAGCAAAGGACATAGAAATCACACCAAACCCCCACAACCCACAAATCAAAACTAAGCCACAAGTGACAACTACCACCCCACTCCTCAGTAGTAATTAAAGACGACGATCAAGATCAAATCTTTAAAGATTAAATTTGTTTATCTTGATCATTTATAAAAAGAAAGAATTACAAAAAGAAGATTTTAATTGACGGTCCTTTACATACATAAATTATTAGACGACGAGGCTCTGGAGTGAAAGACGTGAAACGTGAACAGATATGCACTTCGGAATCTCAATTTAATCCGTCTCTCTTTACTTCTCTATAAGCAGGTGGGGAAAGTAGTAGTAACGTTTTGTGTAATTTTCTTTTTTTTTTTTTTTTTTTTGACAATTTAGGTACAGTTTTTCGTAATTTTAGGTTTTAATAATGGCCTTACAAAAACCAATAACTCTCCTACAAGGCCACCTGATACATTAGGTGGCCACTGTGCAAATAAAAAGTTGTATTGGATAAGCAAAAATCAGTATTGGAGTGATACTTGGTTGAAAAAAAAGTGATAGTACTATTTTTTATGTCATCAGTACCAATTTGCAAGTCACCAGTAAAACTTATCTTTACTCAGTACTATCCGCATGATATGTCTAATATATCAGGCCGCCTGATATGATATTTTGTGCACACCAATAATGGGGAATCCCATACGTTAGCTGGAGTACATGATAATCCAATGAATGGTAAGCTATATTGTAAAATATCTCTTTAAAATCGCTAAATTTCATGTTCAAATTGTGAAAAAATCAACCCAAATTAAGGCTATATGCTTTTTATATTATTTTTGTTGATATTTATTGTTGATTTTTTTTACTGATTTTTAGTGATTTTCGTTGATTTTTGTTGATTCGATCCATTCGTCAGAGAGCGACTTTGCTGATTTTATTTTGTAGATCTTTACTATTTTTGTTGATTTTTACTATTTTTGTTGATTTTTTGCTAATTTTATTGATTTTCGCTGAAATTTAATACTCATAGAAATGAGTTGCGCAGAAGAAAGCCTAAATCGTCAATGGTTAAACAGTTACACCCCAAAAAAAAAAATTTAAAAATGAAAACAAAAAGCAGTAAGAAACATAATAAAGCCAGTATTTTGTGCTCTATATCTTTGTCTTTTTCCCAAATTTTTTCTTTTGTTTTACATTTGTTGTGACTTGTGTGCAAGAAGACCTTATCGTGGGTTTTCCTCGTGCATGGGTTGATCCATATTTTTGTCACCATTCTTAAATGCTTGATAGTTGACACTTATGCATAATAATGACATGGATGGTAATTTGACAATTGACATTGAAGAAAAACAACAACTCCTACATTTTTTTTTCTTTTTCATTTTAAACTTGCGGCCTCACTGATTGATTACTATAGATTAGCCGACAGATAAAACATAAAAGCATTATAAAAGTAGTAACTTAGCTTGAATCTAAAGTATGGTCCTCAATGGCCTTACACAAATAATGGGATTTCCCCCATACGTTAGCTTACCAACATAGTATATTAGATGGTTGGTGGATCATGTTTTACACCTATAGCCTATAGGTGTAGACAAATTTTCAAGTACATTATTGTGGATAGATGTGGGAATATATTCATAAATATGTTTTCGATTGGAATATATAGTTTCTAATAAAGAACAACGATGTATAAAAATTTTGCCACAAACTCATCATTTAAATTAGATTATGGAAAAAAAAAAGAAAAAAAGAAAAGACCATCTGAGTTTATTTTTGTTTAGTTTAGACCACAATGTTCACTTTGAGCCTTAAGGCTAATTAAGGTTAAACAATCTTGTTCGTAACGAGTCGCCTGACGGTAATCACGTAAAAAGATAAAAAGATTAAAAGCTTGCATTGGGCTTACAAATTTTTACAAATATACAATATTCAATCTTGTGGCTGTAGTTTAGTGGTTAGAATTCCACGTTGTGGCCGTGGAGACCTGGGCTCGAATCCCAGCAGCCACACATTTTTTTTTTTACTTATTAGCAGAAGCAGAACAGACATTCAGAATCCTTTTTCTTTTTTACTTCATGTCCCTTAACACTAACAGTAGCAGAATAAGGAAAAGAACTTTAAACAATGTATCAAATGATCGACGATCATGTGTGGAAATATTATTGAATATGCATCCATCTGAATTCTGAAGTGTATATATACAACAGTAAGTAATGGTATGGCAACCAAAACCTGAACATATATCTTTATGTAGAACATAAACTATGAAAGTATAGTATAAATATAATCAATATATATGATCTTATACACAAATGAAGGGAAGCTCTAATCCCGCATACATCTCATTCAAGGCATATACTATCATCTTACAGCTTCCAATTTCAGCCAAGCAATGTAAGGCACAAATGCGCTTAATGATACAGCTGATCGTACTCGAAACAGTTAATGTTATAATGTGCAATCTCAGTCTCACAATATATACAGAAAACTTCTAACAATTTTTGTAAACTTATTTGTATAAGGCGTGTATTTTATGTGATATTTCATTAAGATTTATGTGACTAGAAGGATTTTCCCACTGAAGAAGTTCCTTGATTCCTGTCTCAACCTCTTTTGTTTCACTCATAAACGAATTCAGGCAAAACCCAAGAGCACTAAAGCTCATCACCAACCGACTCTTGATCTCCACGTGCTTTTCATCTACCTGAACTTTGTCAACAACTTCCTTGAAATGATCGAGCAACGAGCTCATAATATTACTCCCCATCTCTTGAACATGATCCAAGTTTAAGTTTAACTCACCATGGTTATGATTTGATGATGTGCCTAGCTCAAGATCAGTACATGACACCTTTTTCTTCACAAGATCCTTTTCGAGTGCTATTAGAGACTTGATTGAACAGACGTCTTTGAGGCGTTCAATTGAAGAGCATGTCATTTTTCCAACAAGTTCGAGATCACAATTAATCTTATCCAATCCTTCTTGGCAACCCATTTGTTCAAGTATTTGAATATGATCTTCTAGGAATCCTATAGCATGACCCGCCAAAAGCAAGAGATCAGCCATTTCCGAGAAAGAACTCACCAACTTCACATAGCAAGCACTATGGAAGGGCAAAAACCAGAAGTTAGGTTCCAATTCAGCTTCACTGACAAAATCCACCAGCTCACTCACTACTGTTCTGACCACTTTCTGTCTCTCCATCAACTTCGCCTTGGAGGTTGCACAAAGGTTGATTGAGCAGAGAGAATTCTGCAGCGTGGCGAGAGCTTTTGAGAGTTGAACCTTGGCTAAGGAAGCAGCTCTAGTAGGCTGGAACACCATTTCCCCTACAATTGAGCAGAATAAACCTATGAAAGTTTCAACAATTCTATCAATGGCAAAGTCCCTCGGTGTCCCGAAATCTCTCCGGCCCAATATCAAAACTGCCCCAATAACTGCAGAAACTCCACCTGCTTGCATAAACATTTTGCTTTGCTGAAGAAAACTGGTGAAAACGAACCAAGGCAAGAGAGACAAGAGCCTAAATTGCGAACTACTCTCGAAAACATAACATACCAAGACACCATAGACAGTCCCAATAACTGTCCCTTGGAATTTGACACTAGAAACCTTGAAAGTGGGCTCCCTGGCTGCTGCCAGGCTGATAGCAACTGTCAGCCCGGACCAGAACCCATTGGGCATGCTGTAATGGAGCCCAAAGAGCACGGCAAAGCCCAACGAGAGCGAGCATTTCAGTGCAGGCACTAGCCTTTCCCTACTAAGAGTGACTGGCCAATTAGCCCAAATCTTTGTGAAGGAAAGCCAATTTTGGTGTTTGGTAGTCTCATTTGGTTGTTGGTCTTGATTCAGAAGAGAGGTTTTAGCAAGTAATGGTGTATTTGGAACAATGGTGATGGCCCTTGATTGTATGTGTAGGAGCTTCATACAAAACAAGAAGAAATAAGAGGGCAATTCTCCCTCATTTGATGGGAATGTTTCAAGGGTTTTGTGAGAGTCCATAACATGTCCTGAATCTGATTGTGGGACAGTTGGTGTTTCACAAGGCAAGTGAGTGTTGATTTGTTGCAGGTTTTGGCTAATTTCTCCCTCTATTATGTTCATCTCATCTTTGAACTCTTCATCCAACATCGAAACATGAGGAAGCGATGATGAGTTGCTTAATGCTATCTCCATCCCTCTTAACGTTCTCTCAAGTTCTTCACACCGGTCCCCTTTGTTCTCGCAATACGGCCATAGAAACTTTATTGGAAATCTCTCCCAATGCATGCTTTTCTGTTCCCGAAACAATTCAAAGGAAAAGGAAAAATAAATCAAAGTTAATAACCTAATTAGCCTTAGGTGTTAGTATTTGATCATATGGTATAGACTTTTACTTACTTGTCTTGATTTGATGCATTGGAGAAATTTTCTCCCCTTGGTGGCCATGAACTTAGCTTGAGAGATCAGTGCTTCTGAAGATGCACTGTCTTCAGCACAAAATGCCTTCACAAAGAGCTTCAACCTCTCTGAAGCATTATCTGCAAATAACTTACTATTCTGCTTCACCTACACCCATATCACATAAAAGCTCCTCTTAGTTTTTGCCCCACAAACATAAATTTTCCAACTAATTTCTTCACAATAATACTTATAGCTGGAGCTGCTATGCAAGCCTTTCAAAAAGATAAAAGATGTATTCTTTGTTCCACAATATATATGGTTGCAACAATAGCAACCATCCATAACAATCCTACATGAGGTAGGATTTCGGGAGGTCCAGATATATACTCAACGCTATCTCTAATATAAGTAGTAAAGATGTTGTCTACGATAGATGCGCAATTATTTTATTTTTTTTCAAAAGATATATGAACACTTTGCAATTACGTACCTCAGAGTAAGCGAGGCGAGGATAAGGGAACAACAAGGCCACAGGACAACACAAGGCCCCAACGGCAGTGCTAGCAACAACATGTATAGGGTGCATCACAGTTTGAGTATGCCCCCTATCTATGTAACCTTTGACATAGACTAGTACAATTTGTCCAAGAGCGATCCTCTTAGCGACTATGTGGGTCCACTCAGGGAGGGCGATGAAGAAGGCACTTAAAGCCACCACCAAGGAGGTGGTGATGGGGTTGAGCTTAGCAGGTCCTACGATCGAGAGGCAGATGATGGCGGGTCCCACCCCTTGGATGGTGGCATACAAGGCGTGCCAACAGCCGCGGATGGTGTCGCCTAAGGTGGCATGGGGGATGATGAGCATGATGGTGAAGTAGGAGAAAGATGGGAAGGCAACTAAATGCCTTAAAGAGGGAGGGCCATAGAGGGAAATGATCCCAACTATAATGCAAGCTAAAGCTGTTCTTAAGGCTGATATTAGGCTTGATTTCCATATTTCTTGTGTTCTCTTTGATTGCTCACTACTGCTAAAGCTCATGATTCTTTTACGTACTTTGATTTGAATTTGGTAGTAGTAACATAGGAAGTTAGGAGCATCGGAAAGCAGTACTTATAGAGGGAGGGTGCGCTCATTTATTGTTTCAATTATCTTGCATTAAGTTAAAGCTAAATTTAGCATAAACCTAGTTCAGTTCTGTAACTTACTTTTTCTCTCATATATTATTATTTATTTCAGTTAAGTTAAGTTGAGTTTCATTCAGTTAAGTTCTGTTCTATAAAATTCAATTTGATTCAATTTAATATGTATTAGATGAAATTAAGTCACCCTAGATAGAGAGAAGAAGAGGCTTTTGGGTGGCTACTTGGCTAGTGTATGGTACTCCTTCCGCGTCGCACTAAAATTTTAACATCCTGATTTTGCACGTAGATTGAGGAACTTTAGAATGGTATTTGACTTCCAATAATGCCCTTGGGGCTAATGCTGAATAAATAGTGTGGAAAAAGGATGAGAGAAGTTAGTGGGTAGTTATGTCATTTCAATTTTAGGGCATGTAAAGATTTTAGTGGAACGCCCAAAATAGCCAAGGTAAAGATTTCAGTGGAAAAGAGGGAGTACTTCTTAGTGGACTCACTATGCTAGTTTTTCATAGCATGTTCAACATTGCTCATTGGTGTAAACCAAAGCAGATGTTACTTGTGGAGAGACGGAAAAAAAAAAAAAAGAAATTTATTTTTTTATTGAAAAAAAAAAAAATCTAGGAGAAAATGTGGCTCGCAAAGGTTTAAGTTGTCATGGAAAAAGACGGATGTAAGTTGTCAACAAAAGGGAGGATGTACTGAGTTTTCTCATTATCTATCCTGATTTAAATGCAACGGCTAAGTGAGGCCATTGTTCTCAACCAAGCAGTTCATATCATTTTGCTTACAATCGTCAGCAACATCTAGTCATTAAAGTAGTATGTTGATTTGCCAATCAGTTTGTGTTGTCGAGGTGTAAGCGCAAGCCATTGCAGCAGTTACTCTTCCTTAATGAATAACCTCAATAACCACCTTACTAATGGTGGGTCTATTTGTAGCGACGACGCAAAGGTGGTGGTCGATGATTTGGTGAAAGAGGTTCCTTTCCCTTGGTGATACGCAAGTATTTTGAGTTCTATTCAGGTTTGTCTATCTTGTTGAATTCCGAGATCGTTGTAATATTTCTGTCACGTAATTTTGTTAAGTGGGCATTCACATCCAATTTTGAAGATATTTGTCTTCCTGATGTAGTCCTCACTTGGGATGCACTGTTTTCTTTGCATTGTTTCGTAGGTACTGTTTTGATACTAACAAAAAAAATTGTATGTTGATTTCATCGTTTTCATTTTGCAATAATCAATTTAGTTCGTTTTTCTTTTACATATTATTATTCATTTATTCTCATCCAGTTTAGTTCGGGATGTGTTGTTCAATCAAGTGGAATGATTTGAAGTAAACTGAATGTAATGTTAAGTGAGAGAAAAAATAAGCTATAAAACTAGCTGAATTGAACAACAAAATAAACACATCCGCAGTTCAATCCAGTCTGATTCAACAGTTTTCGATTAAAATAAACTCATCATCCAAATCACACACCCCTTTTCTACCTTTTTTTGGGAGCTTTAATATTGGATAATACCAGGATGTTTTTGGTCCGGAATTGGTTTTTATTCCACATACATATACCTACTGATAGTTCAGTTTACCATTTAGCTTTTGATAAGTGAAATAACGTATAAGTGTATTTCCCTCCCCAAAACCTCAAAACTAAAATCAAATAGCTGTACCCAGAATTAGGCCACTCTTCCCCTCTCTTTATCTCTCTCTACTTATTAATATAAATATGGCTAAACTCTTTTAGTCCGTTCATATTGTTGGTTAAATTATTAGGCTGTGTATAGTTGGGTACAAATATTTTCCATCAAATATGAGATATATCACTATCTTTTTCAGCATAATATTTTTGTTTAACTAAACACAGTGTAGCAAAACTTTATAACGAGTTAGGTTGTTATATTTATATTATCTATAGGAGTCTTTGTTTTTCCCTTGGAAGCCTTTAAAGTTATCTGTACATTCAAACATAGAAATTAAAATAACTGAAAAGTCCCCGATGTTGAAATTGATATGTATGCACCATGAACTATTTATCTGTATATATGTGAAAGTAAGTGATCTCATCTTAAAGTTTATGCATCAAGTACTAAACGTGATATAATGAGAATGAGACAGGGGATGTTCAGGTTTAGGAAGCAGAGTACAACTTTTCTTCAAAGAACTAATACACTATTAATTGTGAAAGTTCCTAAACTACGATCTTTAACTTTTTATTTGTCTATTTCAAATAAAGTAAATAATATTCTTGGTTTTTTTTAACTATGATTTTTTACTTTTTATATGTCTTATCCAAACAAAGTATATGTTCTCTACTCTTTTTTGTATAATTATGTCATCAATTATGCCAATAGTATCTTTGTTCTTATAGGGGCAAGCATGTAAAAGGCTTAAAGCTTGCAAGGGATCATTTAGCTAGTGGAGATTCTAACATTAGTAGATGATCACATACTATTCACTACAAATTTATTGACAAATAGAATAATAAACAACATTGTGGCTGTAGTTTAGTGGTTAGAATTCCACGTTGTGGCCGTGGAGACCTGGGCTCGAATCCCAGCAGCCACACAAAATTGTTTTTGTTTTTTTAGCAACTCTGCACAATAGAACAGAGCATCCTTTCACTGTCTTCTTTTTTTGAAATATTTGTTTAAAGCCAAATAAACAATGTATCAGATTCTTTACAACCAGGTCTAACATACTATATGGGAATTTACTAAGCCGAAGATTATTGAATATGCACTCATCTGAATTGCAAATAACAGTAAGCAATGGCATCCAGAACCTGGATATATCATTTATTTAGAACAAATAAATTATCAAAGAAGGGTAAGTATAATCGATATCTTATACACTCATACAATGGAAAGCTCTAATCCTGCATATATCTCATAAAAAAAACAAGGCATATACTATCATTTCATAGCTTCCAATTTCAGCCAATTGAAGGCAAAAATTAGCTTAATGATACAGCTTAATGTACTCCCAATCAACCAGTTCATGTACTCGCTCCCCCTCGCAACAATAGAAAACCATTGATTTTTATTAACTTCAATCATATAAGGCATGTATTTTACGTGATATTTCGTTGAGATTTATGTGACTTGTAGGATTTTCCCACTGAAGAAGTTCCTTGATTCCTTTCTCAACCTCCACCGTTTCTCTCATAAAAGAACTCAAGCAAAACCCAAGAGCACTAAAGCTCATTACTACTTGACTCTTGATCTCCATTTCCTCGTCCCCAACCTCAACTTTGTCGACAACTTCCTTGAAATTATCAAGCAACGAGCTCATAATATTATTCGCCATCTCTTGAACATTATCCAAGTTTAACTCACCATGATTAAGACTTGCTTTGCCTAGCTCAAGATCACACGACACATTGTTCTTCACAAGATCCTTTTCGAGTACTATTAGAGACTTGATTGAGGAGATCTCTTTGAGGCGTTTGATTGAAGAGCGTGTCATTTTCCCAACAAGCTCGAGGTCAGCATTAATTTTATCCAATCCGTCTTGGCAACCCATTAGTTCAAGTTTTTGAATATGGTCTTCTAGGAAGCCAACAGCATGAGCCGCGAAAAGCAAGAGATCAGCCATTTTCGAGAAAGAACTCACCAACCTCCCATAACAAGCACTATGAAAGGGCAAAAACCAAAAGTTGGGTTCCAAATCAGCTTCACCAACAAATTTCATGAGCTCGCTCACAACTGTTCTAACCACTTTCTGTCGCTCCAGCAGCTTCGCCTTGGACATTGCACAAAGGTTGATTGAGGACAGAGAATTCTGAACTGTTGCAAGAGATTTGGAAAGTTGAACTTTGGCTAGAGAGGCAGCTCTAGTAGGCTGCAACAAAAGTTCCACAACAATTGCGCAGGATAAACCAATAAATGTTTCCACGATTCTAGCAATGGCAAAGTCCCTTGGTGGGCCGAAATCTTTTCGGCCCAATATCAAAACTGCCCCAATAACTGCAGAAACTCCACCTGCTTGCCCATACATTTTGCTCTGTTGAAGAAAACTAGTGAAAATGAACCAAGGGAAGAGAGACAAGAACCTAAATTGCGAAGCCTTCTCGAAAACATAGCAGCCCAAAACCCCATATACAGTCCCAATAACTGTCCCTTGGAACTTGACATTAGAAACCTTGAAAGTGGGCTCCCTAGCTGCTGCCAGACTTATAGCGACCGGAAGGCCAGACCAGAACCCGTTGGGTGTGCTGTAATAAAGCCCAAGCAGTACGGCAAAGCCCAACGAGAGCGAGCATTTCAATGCAGGGATCAGCCTTTTCCTCCTAAGAGTGATGGGCCAATTGGCCCAAATCTCTGTGAAGGAAAGCCCATTTTGGTGTTTGGCAGTCTCATTTGGTTGTTGGTCCTGATTTAGAAGAGACTTTTTATCAAGTTTTGGTGTGTTTGGAACAATGGTCATGGCCTTTGATTGAGTGTATAGGAGCTTCATACAGAACAAGAAGAAATAGGAAGGCAAATCTCTCTCATTTGATGGGAAGGTTTCAAGGGTTTTGAGAGAGTCCATAACATGTCCTGAATCTGATTCTGGGACAGTTAATGTTTCACTTGGCAAGTGACTCCTGATTTGTTGCAGGTTTTGGCTGATTTCTCCCTCTATTCTGTTCATCTCATCTTTGAACTCTTCATCCAACATTGAAACATGAGGAAGCAATGATGAGTTGCTTAATGCTATCTCCATCCCTTTTAATGGTGTCTCTAGTTCTTGAAACCGGTCCCCTGGGTTCGCGCAATAAGGTCTTAGAAACTTGATGGGAAATCTCTCCCAGTGCATGCTTTCCTGTTCCAAAAACAATCCCAGAGGAAAAGGAAATGAAAATTGGTTAATTAGCCTTAGTATTTGCAATTTCGAGTATCTGATCATATGTATTAGAGTCATAATGCTTACTTCTCTGGATTTGATGCATTGGATTGATTTCCTCCCCTTCGCGGCCAAGAACTTAGCTTGTGAGATCAATGCTTGTGAAGATGAACTATCTTCTGCACAAAAAGCCTTCACAAAGAGCTTCAACCTCTCTGAAGCATTCTCTGCAAATAACTTGCTGTTTTGTTTCACCTACACCCATATCACATAAATGCTCCTCTTAGATTTCCCCCCACATACATACTATAATTCACCTCATAAAAGCCCAACAAATTTCTTGACAATATATATACTTGAAACAAAATCTATACCATATGTATGAAAATCTTGCAATAATTACCTCAGAGTAAGCGAGGCGAGGATAAGGGAACAACAAGGCCAAAAGACAAGACAAGGCCCCAACAGCAGTGCTAGCAGCAACATGTATAGGGTGCATAACAGCCTCAGTATGCTCCCTATCTATGTAACCTATAACATAGAGTAGCACAATTTGTCCAAGAGCGATCCTCTTAGCGACTATATGAGTCCACTCAGGGAGCGCGATGAAGAAGGCACTGATAGCCAACACCAAGGAGGTGGAGATGGGGGTGAGCTTAGTAGGTCCCACGAGCGAGAGGCAGAGGATGGCGGGTCCCACCCCTTGGACGGTGGCATACAAGGCGTGCCAGCAGCCGCGAATGGTGTCGCCTAAGGTGGCATTGGTGACAATAAGGACAACAGTGACATAGGAAAAGGCTGGGAAAGCAACCAGTTTCTTAAAAGAAGCAGGGCCATAGAGGGTAAGAAGTCCAACTATAATGCAAGCTAGAGCTGTTCTTGAAGCTGATAGTATGCTTGATTTCCATATTGCTTGTGTTCTCTTTGATTGCTCACTACTACCAAAAATACTCATAGTAATTATTCTCTCTCTTACTTTGCTTAAAGAATATGTCTTGATTGATCACAAAGTATGAGATTAGCTGCTGCTAGGGAGGATGATCAGGACAGCAGGAGAGAGAAAGATGTGTAGTGAGGGGAAGTTAGGAGCAATAGGAAGGGGGTATTTGTATAGAGAATAGGTTGAGAGAAGAAGATGGCTAATGGCAATAGCTAGTGGTATTTCTTAGTGGACCCAACTTTGCTAATGCTAGTAGTATTTCTTAAGATCTAATTCTAACTTTTTTTTTCTTTTTTTGGGGGACTTTTATTTTGTCCAATATTGAATAATACCAGGATGTTTTCTGTCAGGAAATGGTGTTTGCTCCAACTGAAAGTGGAGTTTACCATTTGCATTTGATAAGTGAAATCACCTATAATAGTATTTGTACCATTTCACTCCACCAAACTAAAGAAGCCCCAAAACCAAAATAAATTTGCTGTACCAGAATTAGGCCCCTCTCTCACTCTAGGCCAAACTCGATATATTCATTGATCATATTTTGGGCTAAATTAGGATGGGTTTGGTTCAGCAAAAATATCTTTCCCGGACAACATTATCTTTTCACCAAACACAATGTTAGTAGTACTAACGACAGAAATAATTTTACTGCATAACATTTCCGTTTAACCAAACACAATATTATCCAAACTTTATGACCCGTCAAACGTGTTTTTTTAGTTTTTGTATAGTAGATTTCCTTTTTCCCTTTGGGTTAATTTCTTAGAAATCTATGTCTACTTTTTGTTTGTGGGAAAGGGAGTGGGTGGGTGATGGTTTGCATATACACTCAAACATTGCATAGAAATCAAAGCAGGAAGTTTCTCTCTCATTAACAGTTGCTGCAAGTTCAGCTCTGTGGTGCCAGATTAATAGGCAGGCATAGTCAACAAAGGAGATGTAGTGTAGTACGTTTATTAGCCAGGAGATATAGATGTCTAAGTGCAATAATTTAGAATCAAACTTTACTTTCACTCTAAATTTTAATTTTGGACCATATATATCTAGATATTAGCAGTAGTATATTACTCTATATTATTATATAGAATGACAACTGAAAAGTAATAAGAATGATACTTATCCTTTATCAATATAAGATCAGAAGCTATTTAAACTAACATTATAATGACTACTATTCCTAGCTTTCAGGTTAAAGTGATTAATATTCCTACAGTATCTGTCACTGCATTTCTACTTGATGAGCTTCCCATAGAGTTTAGGCTTTTCCACACTTAATGGGAATCTAAATATACACATTTAATTGTACCAATCATTAAATGATTCTCCATTGCTCTCTTATGCTTTCATTTTAATTCTACTGTTTGTAAACACTCTTGGATTGTTGATCATCTTCTTAATTCATACTCCCTCCGTCCCCCACCTACCTTAACAAAACTTCCAAAATCAAGTCCCCTACTTACCTTAACATAACTATACTTTTCTTATATTCTCCCTTATTTACCCCCCACTATCCCTTACATACAATAAAAAATTGTACTTTCTCTCTCCAATCAC
>BSSO01000006.1:0-77982 GCA_030267885.1 Mesembryanthemum crystallinum | reverse complement strand
AAGTTTTTGTGTTTTGAAAAAAACGTACCTTAATTGACAATATGAAATAAAATTTTGATTGAGTATAAAGAAATATTTCATATAATTATATTTAATAATAGTTAGAAGTTAATGGTTAAAATTTCGAGCTTAATAAAAAAAAATCAAAAGCAACATGTATTTAGCCTCGTGAACAAAAGGATCATTATTTGGTTTTTCTAAAAAAAAAAAAAGTGCCTATTAATTTGGTCTTGGAATAATATTCCATAAGCTTTTGGATCGCTTGTTCCTCTTTAACTTAACCGATTAGTACAATACTATTATATAGAGGAAGGGATCAAACTTGAGACCTAATATACCTACAACAGTACGACCTCAGTCTTAATCACTAGGGCAAGACCTCATCGGCTTAGTCTAAGAGAGTGGTGATGCATTTTGTATGAACATGTTATTTTTGTAGGTATCATGCAGGGTGTGCATTGTATGAGATTACATGATATTCCTCAAACTAACTCGAGAAACCTATCAAATATACTCCTAATCTATGGGGGGAAAGGAAAAGAGAAGTTAGACAAATTTTGTATATATATTTAATCCAAAAGCATAGTCAAAATTTCCTCGAATTCATGTAAAAAAAAATTTATATGTTATCAGTAAAGAGTTTAACAATGGGTCAGAGGCATGGTAGCTTAGTTGTGGGCATCTTGGTTAGTGATCCCAGTGACCAGAATACGAATCCTGGTGGTACAATATATCAGAGTGCGAGTATAGAGCTTAAAAAAAAAAAAGTTATTGAGTATAGAATGGAGCAGAGAACACAAAGCTCTCAGGTTTAAAGACAAATGATAAGCACCCTTCATAATATGTGGTGTGCAAATGGTGCCACCTAAAACAGCAACAGAAGCAGTAGCAACTTTTCGATTAGCCTCATACAAAGGGGGGAGGGGGAGGATTTTCTATGGAGAAACACGTAATGTGGAGGTGTCGGGATTGATATCTCGAGCTACCTGAAGAACGTGTTCAATGCTGACATCCTCAGGGTAATGCTGCAACAGTTTCAGGTTTGCTGCAAAATCGCCTCCCAGTAATCTGCTCTTCACGCATATTAGCATTGCACAACACACCCGTAGAAGAGTGTCCTGATCAAGAAGTATCCTTCTCATAAGTAAGAATGTTTGATTAAACAAGTCCACAGAGAAAGAGAGAAGACATACCTGAACACCAGATGGATCACTTAAGAAAGTGTCCCATATTCTCAAGACAGTATTGAAAGGGAATTCTTGAGTCAATAGCAATGTCACCCATCTGAATGCGTAAAATTGTGGATTTACCTGCTCATTGAGAAGCTAAATTTCAGAAATGACAGTCTTCTTGGTTTGCTCACAAAAAACATCTGAATTGCTACTTGACACTTGAAACTATACTACATCCATTCAGATTTTGGTCCTTGTTCATTTCGTCATTCCCTTCTACATTTAGTTCAGTTCAAATTTGTAGTTTTTTCTCTTACATATATCACTATTCATTCAGTTCAGGTCCTTTTAGTTGAATCAAACAAAACCTTACTAAAGATTGCAAGGATGAAACATAACCCTTCATCTATGTCAAAGAAAAGGACTTTTTAGTATAGGCTATGACCTTCGCTGTTCTTTTCTTTTTCTTTCTTTATTTATTTTTCTTTTTTACTTTAACGATCTATCCTCATGATGACTCACCTGGCTGGTGAACTCAAGATGCCTCCATAATTCTTCATTGTTGGTTTTTAACATCCTGTTGAGTCTTGAAAGTGTCGAGTGGATTCCCACGGAACTGTTATTGTCCAACTGTTGGCAAAAGTGATCCACTGAATCGCTCAAGAGTCTAACAAAACAAGCAAAACTATCTGCTTCTGCATTCGCCTGCACAGTTAAATTGAATAGCCATTGGAACACCGAGTGACAATGCACCTGAGATTTCACAATGAATGGAAAAACAGAAGTGCCACAAAAAGAAAGAAAGGCAAAGAGCCATTCACACACCATATTGTTTCTATTCCTTTCGTCTCTTGCAATCAGTTTAGTTCAAATTTTTTAAAATTGCTATTCCGCTCACATATTACTATTTATTCAGATCCCATTCAGATCAGTTTAGCACGATTCAATTGAAATGAACACAACCTAGTCAAGTAAAAGCTCAATTGTAACACTGTTTTCTCAAACATTTTTTGTTAACCTTGAAATATCTTATAACACATGAACGATATGAAAGTAGATTGACATGATTCGATTCAACAATAAAACATGGTGCCTGGGAAGATTATCTCTCACCTAATTCAAGCTTCAACAAAAGCCAACCAATTTTACCATTGTTTTGCCATATTAGATGAAAGTATTAGAGAAGCTTTCCAAAATTGTGATCATTGTAAACATGAAAGTAAAAAATTATTAGGATACTAGATCCAAACAAGCAAGAGTGAGGTTTTGACAAAATAATTCTGTTACATCAATATAGGTCGAAAATGTCATTTGGCACAAGTTTTCAGCTCAAGAGAAACCGTAACAGTGCCCATTGTGAGCTTGATCATTATGGACCATATATGACTGCTTTTTCCACAGAACTACATTAAATTTCAAGGTGAGCTCATAGTTTAAACGGGTCAATAATTGAAAGTCTTGATTCAAAGGGGTCAGTGAGAAAGATCTTTTTCCTTACAGCATTTTGCTCATGGGAGTCGGTACTAAATACATAGTAAATTGGTGCCAAGACCTCATTCATCCCTTGCACATAACGAGTTGTGGGATTGAGCTTAGCGAACAAGAGAAGAATATTTCTCATTGCTTCCTGTGATGAACATACATTAGTACGAACAATCAGAAATTACCTACAGGGAGATACAGTTACAACTTGCAAGCCATATAGTACAGGAAGCAGAGAAGAGGACAGATCATACCTTGTTTTTCTTGCTTAATAATGAGTCTCCAGAGAAAAATCTCATATCTGGGTGTGTACGCTGCAAATCTCGGTCAATTTGCTCAGCAATCTCCGCATGCTGGAAACAAACATGTCAGATATCCTTCATCGTTTGTACACAAGCTCATTAATAGAGATTCCAAATGACTTTCAAGGACGAGAAGGCACCTCAAAGAATCTATTCCAGACACTAGCCTCGCGAAGGTTAAGTGGATGATCTTCGTTAGATACATCATGTCGTCTAAGTGGTCCATCACCAAGTTCACTTGCCTTCAAATGTTCTTCACTGGCAAGTTGTGACTGGCTAAGAAAAGTACAAGTTATTTTACAATGCTATTACGATAGAAACACTTGATATGAGTTAAGAATGACTCAACAAGATGAGGTTATTCTCTTACAGGACTCTGCAGAAACTCCTCTTTAAGCTTAGCATATTTTAAGCGATTCTTGCTCAATACTTTCTCCCACAAGTCTCTAGAAGGAGGCAAGTAGCCCAACAAAACCTGTAAGGATGCAGTAGATGAGACTGTTTGAGTGCTGACGCATGCTGAAATGACGAGGATTATCAAGGGGAAGCCCCATGGTATAACAAGTCATGAGAGGTTCGAAGCAATATAAATCTGTTAAGTGGTCTAAACATATAAGATGGCAATTTCATATAAACACTAAATGCAACAAATTTATGACTTGATATTCATAAAAGCCTTGACAAGAAACCCACTGAAATCCAATTGCAACGGTAGTTGCCAAGAGCCAGGTCAAACAAAAAAACCTAGATTACAAACAAGAGTTCTTGAGATTGTTAAGAATTTCCAGTTTCCCGCTCAAAACTAGTTCCAAACTCATACATCTAAAGTACAACATTATACCCACCCAATAAATATTATCAACTAGACTCTTTCTAGAGAAAGCAAACACACATACAACTAACCATACCTCTTTATGTTTCTACAGAAATCTGTATTAACAAATTATAATATGCCAAAATGGTTAAGATTCAAGTCTTCAACCAATATAGTTGGGTTCAGGAGTTCGAAATGTACACAGCCTTAACCCCTAAACAAACACCGAGATTGTTACCCAACAAGCTACAAAGAGCAAGATTTTAATGATGACACAAAAATTATCAACATTGATAAAACCTCTAACCTTCCAAGTTGTTGCTCGTAAACTCCCTCCATCTGGTATGCCTTTACTTGCTATTCTTTGCAATCTTTCCAAATTCACCTCCTCTTGAGATAACTATCAAAAACAAAAACCACCTTCAGTGATAATCATCAACTCTAACAAAACCCACAAAAAATCTTCATCACAAAATTGAGCAATTTCCAGCAATAAATAGAAAAACCCTTCAATCAATAAAGGACCCAACATTCATTTCTCACCTCAAACTCAAGATCAGACCTTTTCTCATCCTCTTCAACAAAATTCTTCGAAACCGACCCACACCCATCTGATCCGGGTCGGGTTGGAACCCTAATAAGCTGTTCCCATTCCTCCTCAATCGGGTCAATTTCACCATCCCTACCCGACCCGACCCCAAGAGGGTGCAAAACCTCGAGCTCCTTGTCCAATTCGAACCCAGGTTCGGGTTTTCGGGGTTTCTCAGGGAGGAGCTTCAGCTTGAGTTTGCCCTTGAGCATGGCTTTGGCCACTCGGTGGGTGATTCAATGCTGGGAAATTGAAATTGTTGGGATCCATGATGATTATGACTCAGTAGGAGTGTTGGGTATTTCCCTCCTTTAAGGGAAGACTGGTAGTTGATTCAGTTGAAAAGTTCGTTGAATGATAGATAGGCAGATCATAGACCCCTAAAAGGGTCAAGGTTCTCTCTCTTTTTTTTCTTTTTCTTTTTTTTTTAATAAATTTTTTTTTTTCTTTTTTTCATCTGGAAGAGGTTGCCTACTTCATTTACACAATAAATCAAGGGTTTCTTTGGTCGACTCGATTTGACCCATTTCCTACTCTAAGTCAAATGCTAGATTAACTCATTTTTGGATTTAGGCATCGCCAATTATAAACTCATTTTGGGGTTTATAGAGTACTTTCTTTCTTCAATGTTTATAATTCTTTTTCCTCTATCTCAATTCCTAAAACATCTCCAAAGGTTTATATAATAGGGTCTATCATCTTAATGTGAGGTCCATAAACCAGATTTATGGGCATGAATCAGATCTATGAAATGGAGGTTTATAGGTTTATCACATTAGGATGTGGGTTTATTAATAAAGTTTATCGCTCATAAATTTCTCCTATAAACCTCCCATTGTAGATGCCCTTATAATCCGTGCCACATTAGCAATTTCTGTTTTCAAGGTTTATGATTTTATTTTCCTAGATCATAAAATTAAAAGGAGGTCTACAAATCAGGTTCATAAGTACTCTTAAAACAGTTTATAGAAAATAGAGATTTATAGGTTCATCACAATAAAAGGTGGGTTTATTAATATGGTGTATACATCATAAACCTCCCCTATAAACCTTTCATTGGAGATGTCCTAAATCAGGACCATAAATGAATTGTGTTTGCTTTCGTGAAATATGAATCAACTTTGGGCCTTGTCAAATTAGTGGACTAGACTAATTCGCAATTATGGTCCGTCATACACTAGCTTTCCAAAAGTCAATAGTTAAAGTTTGAGGCCCGTATTATTTTTTCGACCGCAAGCCCAACTCTATGAACTGTTTCCAAGTGTATGTGAAATGTAACATATATGGTAACTTTCATGGGCCAAATCAATATATACAAGTTTGGGCCAATTTGAAGTTCAATTCTAACTAGTATTCCTATTTTTGTTTTTTTGAAAAGGTAATAAAAACGATGAGAAGATCCTTTTCTCAAGACTAGCTCCCATCGTATCTAAGAAGATATAGTACTCCTATGGAGAATACTGAACACCATCTAGTTCAAATAGCTCGCTCAATTTTTGCTTGGATATAGGAAGACACAATAAACGATAAATAAAACCTCAACCTTATGATTGAGGGATGATATTCCTTATCTCGGTAACATCTTTTATTTTTTATTCACTTGATAAATGGTAGTAATAAAGTTATTGTAGTAATGTAGTTGTCTATGCCATGAGTCTATATCTTTACTAATGGATAGTTCCACTAGGTGGTACAAAATAATTCAGGTAGCCTTATTTTAAGATACAATACCTATATTCTCGAAAATGATTATATAATGTATCTATTCAAAAGGACAGACCATTTAAACAAGTAAGAAATTAATTATCTTTATATTTTAATTACGGATGCCAACTAGCTTAATTGACAAAATCTCTAAAAGCTAATAACCAAGTAGACTCCAAAATTGTATACTCTTTTACACCCAAAAGATTAGACACAGTAGGACAAATTAGAAATCAAACCACCCTATTTCTTTATTTTTCTTTATTTAAACCTTTTACGCCCAATAAAAACTCAAAAAATATAATAAGCCGTCAACATCAATAGAGGCACCGCCATATGGCGATGTCGTTGCTTGATTGGAGGCTCCATTTGTGGCTTAATAATAATGATGAATATATTAGTGAGTAAAAGTATGGATATGATAGCAAATTAGCAAGTCAGCTACTTAAGAGTTGTTTGGCCTACTGGTAAATAACTAAAAAATATACACCATTTTAATTTTCAGAGGTTCAAAGTTCAAACCTCCTGAAAAGCCCCTTCACGAATTTATCCGTAGAATACCCGAGATTATGCGTTAGAAGTTGCCCTTTAACCAACGCCCAAAGAGAAGAAAGTTTTCCTTACCAATATCAAAAGTAGCAAGTCAGCTTATATTAGACCAATTGAAGCCTCTCAAGGCTTAAAGAACTTCTCAACCATGGGAAGAGCCGGTTGATTAATATTAGTGCCTACTTATTAGCAACTACTAGCAAGTAACCAAAACTTAATGCTTTTGTGTACAATTCAAGGATCAAGATGAATGATTTGATCAAATAAACTAATGAAATAACATTATAATGAATTCATTGCGGATATTTTGTTGTACTTGGAATATCTAGGAGATGTTTAGTTTATTTGATGGAATTCAACCATACCAGAGATTTATTTAGATGACAATATAATGTCATCATTTTTTTGTCATTAATATTGATCATAATGTATACTTACTTGATAGGATCAACTATGTCATCGAATTATGGCACCAAAAAAAAAAAAAAAAAAAAAACTATGTCATCGAATTATAGGTGTTGGGATTATGGTTAGCTCATTTGTACAAGCTTTGACACATTTCATTTGTTATATTTGCTTGAAGATTTATAAAAGAAATGACCATTCCAAAATGAAGCTAGTTGTAATTTTTTATAGGGGATGCTATTGGTACTCAAGTGATATGTATCTTAATTGAAGTGATCGATGATGTGAATTTAATCAATTTTTAGAAAATAATAGTAAAGTTTTGTTTGGGAATTAGATTTGAGAAATTCCAAATATAATTTAAGTTTAAAGTCTTTACACCGCTAGTATAAATGTTTGATGGTGCTTTAAGATTTGGAAACTAAGAGGGTAAGTCCTCTAGAACTTGGAGATGAAAGAAAGAAAAGAGACGGATATCAAATAAAAGAGTATTCCTACAAGTGTTCTTTAAAATTCATCGTTTTTGGTGCTTTCACTAAATATTGTGTTATTAAATCAACTAAATATCTACACTTATATCTAATCCTTCAAGCATGCGTTTGATTCAATTCCTGCAATTTATTTAGGTTCCCAAACAAACAATAAGTTTACGCTCTTAAGATTTTTAATTCTGCGACATAACCAGCTTAAACTTCATGAATTCTTAAAAGTACGGCTGATGTCCAATTAATAAAGCCAACTCTTGGCAAAATATTACCAGAATAGGTTGACTCTTCTTTGAGCGAGGAATATTATTTTTCCTTACAAAGTTATATAGTATAATTTGATAAAAATAAAAGTCTAAGCTCAAATATCATCTAGAAGTAATTGAAGATTGGTGAAATTCTACTTCGGGGTTTCATTAATCAGCATAATGTTAATATATACAAAACATCAAAAGGGTCCTAGATACACAGGTTGTGACTGAATATAAACTAGCTAACTAATACAAATAAATTTTCTATATTTACTTACATTATCACTAATAGGTAAACCGTGTATGTTGAGGAAAAGTGGAAAACAACATCACCTTTTAATTATAGTCATTATTGTTTTGGTTCAAATTAAACACAAATGACTGACGTAAATAGATTTGAAATTCAAATTCTTGACACCAATTTGTAAGAACTTTATCAACTAAACTAGCTAACATAGGATGCTATTGCTTTATCGAAATAAATAATGATCATTTGAAATAATCCAATGGATCATAATTATTAGACACTTAAACAACATAACAAACAATTGAACCATGAAAATTAGGCTGAAAGTTTGGAATCTTTGGATTAAACAAGTATAATACTAACTAATTGAAGACGAGCAGTATATATATGTATGGAGGGGGAACAAATTAAAGGGAACCAAAACAGGGAATATCCTCTACGCTTACAGAAAGGACCTTTGCGCGTCCAACCAAGCTTGGTCCACCCAATTATTTTCTTCTTTCAAAGGCATTCCAAAAANAAAAAAAAAAAAAAAAAAAAAAAAAAAGGAGAAGAAGGATAGAAATTGAATTCCCAACATTGGGATTGGAGTACCTCTTAATTCCTATTCAAACATAATTAGAGTAGATCTTGTGGCCATGTAATGTGTGGCTTATTGTTCACGAAGACAGCGTCATTTGGATAGGATATATATGGATTGCAATCAATTTGAACATTATATTTCTTTGTTGCTTTTATGCGTATAAGAAACGGGAATTGTCAATCTCAATGGGGTCATGTTTGGCCTGCTTATAGGTTAATAGATTGCCCACAAGTACAAGTGAAGTTTCATTCGAAAAGCGGTTATCAATAGTTGGGGGTAAACCGTCGTATTTACATATTAGTTTCATAATGATCTCCTTCTAGTGTATGACAACTGATTTGTATATTTCCTTATAAGTGAAACCCATTTTAAGCTCAAAAATGTTGAGAGGTAACAAATTACTCATTGGTACTTATCATCCACAAAATTGACACTATCATAGCATTAGCACACATACAAATAGCAAAGATATGACAAAAACCCATATTCTATATTGAAGAAACAAGTCTATTAGCTAATTGTCAATTACATATCTTATTATGCAATGCAGGGATTCAATTAGAGTGTTGCTGTGCTGGGGAAGTAAAGATACAACACAGTTTTCATGAGACTAATCAAGTCCATTGGCTAATATTGTTATTTGTAATTATAGCCTTAAGCCTAACTTTCAATTAGTATTATTACTAGTTCATGCTAGACAAACTCCTTTCTTTAAGAGGCATGTAATTGAGTACTTTCCNGAAAAGAAAAGAAAAGAAAAAATGAAGAAAAGAAAAAATGAAGAAAAAAGAAAGTAAAAAAAAAAAGAGCATTCCTTTGTTTTGTCCCCAAAACTCAATAAACTATATGAACTCAGAACATAGCATAGGGAACACTGCCTACATTCACAAATCATTAGAAAAAAAACGAGGGGCTTATATTCTATTGGAGTAGTAACAATTTTATCATAGCTTAAGTGTTGTAAAATGTTGATTTACCTCATGCTAGAACTTCATCAAAATAATCTTGTGATGCCCGATGGGCCGATGGGGTAACTTGATTGTATGTATTGAGCTAGTTGAAGTATTATCAAATTCGATTGCAGTATATGAAACACTTCAAATTATAATTATCGATGTTACTTGAAGTATGTTTCTTCATTTAGATGACTGTATGAGAATAAATTAACAATTAAAAAAAAAAGACTCAGATCTGCATGGTAGGAAACATTTTTTCTGCATAATTTATTTCTTATTCAATACGAAATTGAAATTCGCAGTCTCCATTGTGCATGTCACAATCAAATCTTACCAGAAAAAGATATTCGAAGAATATTAAAATACTACGATAGTCTCACACTTGTAAGCTTGAGTAGAACTTGAGTAGAACACACTGATACAGTCAACATGTAACAGCCAACCTAGTACAGATACCTACTCTTTTAGCCAACACCTATACATTTTCTCTCTTCAAATCATAAACAAACTTATAAATTATGATAAAGACAATCAAAGTTTATCTTAGAGAGACAAGAAAGGTCAAAGAAATTGATCAAAATGTAGGTTTGGGGCTCTATTATCAAAGATTCCATGGTTTGATCCGAGAATATACCAATAACATATTCGGATCTTCTTGGTACAGTGACCGGGTCCTCAAAATTATTCCAATATGCTTCTGTGATAACATTTTTATTTATTTTTTTTCAAACATTCAAATTCACGGTCACGTTCATGCGTATAAATAACTTTATGCCAAACATGCCCTTATCAAATCCGACCCACAGTTTTTTTTTTTTTTTTTTTCCCGTTGAAAATGTCACAACTTTTAATAGATACCCTTTAAATTATTAATTATATTAATTATTAAAGGAATTTTCCTATTGGTTTGTTGGCAAAGTCAGCATATTCTTTTGTGCTCTTAGCATTATACCATGCATATTTAATGCCCCATTGTATTGGTCGGTCCATCTAGCTCGGCTCGGCTTAAGCCGCTCAATCTCAGCTCGGCTTACTGGCTTCTGATATTTTCTGTTCGAGTCTAAAGACTTAACCCAAAGCTTTTTCTTCTTCTCTCCATAAATGACAAAAAATTCAGTATTTTAATGCAAATTCTTGTTCTCTCTCTCTCCACATCTTGTCACGTCTTGAAGAATTTGTGATGATTTTGAAAGTTTTGTTTGAAAGTTTATTATAGATCTGCAGATGTAAAACTGAAGCTTTATAGGTCGACTGTATGAGCTGAAGTTTTAGCCGTTTAAATGGCTGACTCATCAACAAATAAGCATATATGATTGTTTTATGTATCATGGATTATTATTTTTTGGGTATATTGTTCAACCTTAAACGAGTTTTTGGATAGATGGCACATTGTTAGCTGCTATGTTATATTCTTTATGTTTAAGATTTTTTTTTTTTTTTTTAGTTTTATTATATTGAGCATTGAGTTGTACTTGAAATGAATATGCTTTAATACAAAGTATTATACTACTACAAATTTTAGAATATTTTAGGCTGATAGTATCTATTGTATGAGTTTTATTAAAGGGCTACAAGATCCGTACATAGAGGAGAGTGAAACGAATTTTAGACAATAAATGTGATAAAAATGTTCACTAAAAAAAATGTGATAAAAATGTATATAATGTAGCGATATGAGGAACAATTTACATAGAAAATGAAACTATTTGTATTTGTTTATGAACAAATAATCTAATAATTATAAAGTATATGCTAAGTATTATTCTACTACTATATAGAAAATTTGGAAAATTTTGGTCAAAAATATGTTGCGAAATTCGAGATATTTTGGTCAAAATATCTTTGAAATAAAGGAAACAGTGACGGTGACCAGACAATTGAGATACTTACAGTACTACCAGGTCCATACCTATAAGAACGTTAAAAGGAGTTTTCTTGTTAAGGAAAATTTGAATATAATAATATATACAATGCAAAAGGAAATAAATAAATTACACTATAAAATAAAAATATATGTATTTGCAACCTATCTTATGAAAAACACATAAATATAAAATGAAAAACGCATTGGCAAGTATATATAAGTGTCAAAATCTCAAAGAATATTGTTATTTTATTTTATTTTTGAATTTTGTCTTTCTTTTTTGAGAAAATATAAGATCGATTATTTGCAGTTCAAACTACATTGTATAAGTTAAGAACGTAACTCCATCCCTAAAGATTTTCAATTTTCTAAATCTTCAAATCAACATGTGAACTATTCATATAAATCAACTTGTTTATGCATATATGGATATTTATATATACTTACGAAATTTTATGAATAAAAAACCAAACATATCCCAAATTATTAACGAGGTTTTCTTATAAATATTAAATATCGTTTTCAACCCATAAAAAAGTCTATCATAGTGCTCGACAATTGGTCATGACAGATCAAATTACATCGTTTCCATTAAGTTATAAAATATAGAATCTATAGTGTCACACGTATCAGAGTGCATGTTAAATTCAAAGACTTTAAAGTTCCATTATGGATATTCAAAAGATGTGAGTCACTTGAAGTCATAACTTATATATTTAATAGACTGCGGATGGAATATCCTGTCAATATCCAATTATTGAACATAGAGCATGATGCCAGATAGATAATTAAATAGTGAATTATATTCACTATTGAAAGTACCCAATTGGCTAAGGGTACAAATAGTGCCTATCTGTACAAGAAACCTTCGCTTTTCAAAAGAAAGTCCACCAAAAGTAAACAACACTCTATTTGGAGTCATTAACAATAGTCATAAAACCCAAAGAAAACCTTGATTTTGTCCCGAAAAAGAACACTTAACGAATCGTTAAACGCATACGATTAGAATATACGTTACGTCTCATTATTTAAATATTAAACAGCGTTACGCTCTTTTAGGATATTCCCTCCACTAGATTGGAGTGATCAGAACACACTACTATCAAATAATACTGACTGAAACAACTAACGTCGAATCACGTGTCCCGAGTCAAAATGCATGTTAGCTAGAGTAGACATACAAAAACCTTAAATAAAAAACTTTTGCAAAGATTTGAAGACAAGAATCCCTAATTTAAGAGAAGAAACTTTGAGAGAAGAGGAGATGCCAAAGCATATTCCCTAAGACCTTACTTCTTACCACTATTCCAACTAACTAAACTAACACCCAATTTTGCAAAAAAATTGCAATAACTCAAGCCACAATCTCAAGCCACATCACAAAAGCCAATCTCTCTCTATCTTCACTTTATCCATAAAAAAAATAAATATTAATCACTTTTTTTTCTCTCTAGAAAGGGAATGAAACCGGAGATATACCGCTACAAAGAAATAAAATAAGGATATTCGCACGAAAGAATTAACGAATATTCTGTTAACACCTTCGTTTATTATAATCACACCCTTCTTCTCCATCGTCACCATTTCTTCCCTCACCTTTTTCTCTCTCTCATCTCCCTTTTGCTTTCTCTCTCTTAAATTTTGCGTGATTGTTGCTTTGCTTCATTCCATCCAAAATCCAAATTCTCCATTGGAGATTTTTACTTTTTTGCTTTTGAAATTGTGCTTCAAAATATTTGGCAATCTGAGGATTTTTTTGGTGTGATTTTTGTGATACCATGAAGTTCGGGAAGAGTTTGAGTAACCAGATCGAGGAGACGTTGCCGGAATGGCGAGACAAATTTTTGTCGTACAAGGAGTTGAAGAAGAAATTGAAGCTCATTGTGCCGAAGGTTAATGGTGGTGGTGGTGGTGGTGGTGATGAGGAGAAGAATTGTGACCGTCCGATTAAGCGGCAGAGGATCTCCGGCGGTGGAGATTGTGGCGGCGGTGAGTTGGTGGTGGAGGAATGGATGACGAAGGAGGAGGTTGATTTCATTAGGTTGTTGGAGGATGAACTCGAGAAATTCAACACGTTCTTTGTTGAGAAAGAGGAAGAGTATATCATCCGATTAAAGGTATATGAATATGAATATACTCAAATCTCTGTTTGTTCTTTGAATTTTGCTTGTTTAAACGATGAATTTGATTGTTTCGAGCAAAATCGGATGAGTTTTGTGTTGAATTTTAGGGTTTTAGTTCTTGATTTGATAAATTTGAAATAAAACGGAAGTGTTCTGTGGACTCTCGCTTCAAAACTTCGTCGTATCAGTGTTTTGTTTCTGTTAGACTGTGAATTTCTGATTATTTGTATGAGATCTTGCAGTTAACCGAATTAGGATGTTGTGCTGTTAAATCACGCAGAGTCAAATGTGTCGTTTTAAGTTTCTTGAGCTGTCGTTTTGTTGATTGCCCTGGTATTTGATACTGAATTGGTCTAAATAGTGGGTCCCACTGATCTTGGTTGTTTGGCTGTTGAGTGTTGAGGCCAGACTACCAGTTATTCCATCAGTGTTTTTGCTTCAATAGCTCCCCCTGCCAGTTGTCAAGCTTCTTGTGGCTCTTTTGTTTTTGGTTGTATGGTGTCATATGAGTCTGATTACTGATTATGGAATTTGTTTGATTAGTATTAAGCCACAAAGTTAGTGTTTACTTGTCACTAATTGTGAGAACTTAAGAGGAACTGAAGTTGACAGTTTTGTTTGTTGTTTCTTTCTGTTGTTGGTTGAGTGTAGGAATTGCAAGATAGAGTGGCAAGAGCCAAGCAAACCAATTATGATGAGATGCTCAGAATTAGAAAGGAGATTGTTGATTTTCATGGGGAAATGGTTTTGATGGAAAATTACAGTGCCCTCAACTATACAGGTACTCTTTTGTTTCTCTATTTGGCTATTTGCATGGTCATTGAGGAAAAATTATGGTTAAGAATGGTAGGAATAGTAGTAGTTGTGATCGATGCGTTATGATCTTATCCTAATAGCATGTATATTCCTCTTCAAGTTGGCAAGAACTAGTAAAAATGTTTTGGTAAGGTTTACGTCAAATGTTGATTTAGTTGTCTCTATCATGGTTGAATATTATTATTCTGTAGGCATATGGATCTGCCCCAAGAATATCTTGTATTTTTCAATTCTTAATTTGGCTGCTTTGTGCACAATCAACTTAATGGTTAATTGGATGAAAATTGCAAATTCTTTTATTTAGTAAATACATCAGGTTCAATTTGTCCCTGTGTTCAAGGGAAGTGGTAATAGATTGTAGGTCAATGTTTACGTTTTAGATGGTAAACTTAATTTGTCGATGAGTCAAGGAGAGAACATAGATACTGGACCTGTGGAACCTTTATCTGACTGATGGGTTCTTTAATATAAAATGGAAACAGAAGATATTGAGCACATATGTTTATTACATATTATGTCTCGTGATGACTTATAACATTTTCTTAAGAAATTGAGATTTTGACATCATGCTTTATAAAGGGAAGTGTTCTATCATGTTAAAAAGCTTCTTTGAACTTATCCTTCCTATTATTGCGAATATAAAATTGGTGATAGTCGGACCATGCAAAGAGCATGATAGGTGGTCCCTTTTTTGTGTGGAGATATTTGAGGAGAAATTTAATTGTTCTGTTCTAATCACTCTGTAACAAGTTGACAAGAGACTGGACCCCCCATGCTTCAATGGAGAAAAGGGATGAAAGGAGAGAAGAAGAGAAGTTCCAAAGATGGAAGTGTGGTTTCTATCAAGGCTAATTGAAGATGATGCTTGATGATCTTTTATCAAAAAAAATAAAAAAATGATGCTTGATGATCTTGGTTGCAAGGTTAAGGAAGAGAGAAATAGGATGGGGAATGTTCTGGGATATCAGTGGATGTTCAGTAAAGCTGTGATTAGGTAACCATAACCGTGTAGGGGAAAGAAATATCAAGGATATTTGGGAATATGTCTGAATGCCTTATCTTGACTAGGATTCAGACCACTTAGTCATGAATCTCATAATCAGCACTTTTAAAATGAAGAATAAAAAAAGAAGTAAACAAAGAAAAGGATTAAAGGAAGTTGCATAGCTAAATAGTTCTGGAAGTAATTTGGCCCTTTTGAAGTTGGCCTATTTGTCATCAATATTCTTAGTCAGAGACAGCTTGAAGCATTCCCTTGTTTCTTGTTTTGGTTGGTTAGGTGGATGTTTTCCTTGGCCAACTGATGGCTTAATGCACAATCCCTTTCATAAAAATATCTTGGTGAAGAAAAATCTTTTACAGTCACTAGAGAATGTAAACCTCATCATTTTTAGCCATTGGCCCAATGATCGTACTATTCTATTGAATTTCATGCTTGGATAAGACAATTAGGCAATGTTGTTGTTTTATCTCCATACCAGGGAGCTGTTCTGGCACAAAACAACTGTTAACCTGTTTGTGTTTTTCCACCTGAGATGAATGTGATGTGATTATGTAGTTATTCTGTTTTGTCACTAAATATCTATTAAACTTAGTACCTTTGCACACAACTGAGAAGCTATGGTTACTAGACCCCTTTCCATCTAAGATTACTGGTTCCAGCTGAATGTCCCTTTAAGTGCAATGTATTCCAAGATGCTGAACTTATGGTGGACACGCAAAATTGCACTAGTTTAACATCTGGCCACGAGATATTGGGGCCCTTATTGAGGACAATGGAAATATGTAGCAGCGTCATTTTTTTTTTGTTCTCAGCATTGACCTTACTGAAATGGGGAATTGGTCTAGTCATATGACGTTTGTCCATTTCCAATCGAGCCGAGTTACTGTTAACAACTTGTTTCAGCCTTGTATTACAAATTTACAATGGATCAATCAAAATGGTTCATTAGAGTATTAAGCTGTTCAATGGTAGTATTTGCTGTAAACTGCTGGATAATCCCACCCCAGTGGAAGTGGGAGCCCCATGAAGTCATGAGAGGCAATGGGTTAATGGGGATGGTATGACAGGGTATTTGACATGAAATGTGTTTTGGGATGCAAACAGAATTACCATTCAGATTAATAGTTAGGCCTCTATATATGTATAATTATATAAAGAAGAGGCATAAACTTGCTTTTAGCTTCTTGTGTTGCTATTATTCCTAATCTCAATTTTCCAACATAATAGATCTGACACTAAATTTTGACCTTATATATTGCAGGATTGGTGAAAATCCTTAAGAAGTACGACAAAAGAACTGGTGCCTTGATACGTTTACCCTTCATTCAAAGGGTCTTGCAGCAACCCTTCTTCACCACCGACTTGGTTTACAAGCTCGTGAAAGAGTGTGAAAGAATGCTCGACATTCTCTTTCCCACTGACGAGCCAACTACAGCACCTTCAGCCGATAGGGACGACGAACACGACCCCACAACCACCACTACCAGCAACAGTAACGGTCTCCTCAAATGTCCCAAGGAACTTGCGGAGATTGAGTACATGGAGAGCCTCTACATGAAGAGCACTATATCGGCATTAAGGGCGTTGAAAGAAATTCGTAGAGGAAGCTCAACTGTTAGTATGTTTTCGTTGCCTCCCCTGCAACTTGCTGGCGTAGAGGAGACATGGAAAAAGATACCTATTCTTGAACAAGTAGCCAAGTAGTCAGTCACACGGTACTCACCTGTGGAGGGGGAGATATTACTCTAATCTCCTCCTTTTCAATGTAATTTTTTTCGCGTATTTTTTCTCCCTCCCTCTTAGATTACTAACACAAATGTAATACTCTTAAAACATAACTCAACTACCACTTTGAGGTATACTAAGCGTAGATTGTGCTGTATGATAAGTTGATATAATGCTGAATGTATGTCTTGTTTCCGAGTTCGAACTGAATGTATACCTTGTTTCGAGATTGGTAGATGTGCTCGGCTCTGTTGTAAATCTTGGAATTTTAAGTTCCCAACTTTTGTACAAGGCCTACACAATCTATATCGTGATGGATAATCTATTTGTCTTGCAGTCTGAAGCGAGTTCATCTGGGTTGATACTTGAGAAGTGCTAAAAGTAATTTGTCTCATTTGCAGCAAGAAACAGGCCACTCCCTGCTTTATGGTAAGCAACTGGGTCTGATACTCTTACTTGATGTTATTGTTTAAGGTTTTATACCAGTTCTTTCTGCACCCAAAAATCTTCTATAGGGATGACGAATTTTGATTACGCTCATCGGCCCATATACTACGAGCTGAGTACAATGGATCTTGCTACGAGCTGAGTACAATGGATCTTGTATTTGGATCTGGATGACCAAATGTTGAAACTCAGGTTACTGAACTTGCAAGCCGTCGCTTGCTAGTGTTTCCTTGCTCTGTCTTCTAGTAACATAATGCAGCTAGCAGGTGATAAGTCAATATAGCACAAAATCAAAACAAGGGGATGATGAACAGAAATAATAAAAATTTCTTTTGATAGAGAAACATACTCTCTCGGTCCAAATTTTGTTATCATTTTGTGTATGCCTCTCAAATTAAGATGTAGATTGTATATTTCACTTTTTATGGAAAATACATGTACAATTTATTACTAAAATAGAAATGTAATTCTTTTTTCCAGACTTCCGAGATCATATAAATGATAATTACTTCCGGATGTAGAGTATAATGTTGAAGTTGATCACATATGATAACATCTGTTAAACATAAAAGTCCCGAGTTGAAGTAGTGGGAATTCCATGCCTGGACCTTGAGTGACGGGCTATTTACCAGCATTTCAACAACTTTACATACGCAAAATGTAAAACAGCATTTCAACAATTCTACATTCGCAAAATGTAAAACACAGGATCAAACGTACCACCACATCTTGCTTAATGCTGGGATTATCATGGTAAAAGTTGTAAACAGAGGTGAACTTGTTAGACGATGACTTAAAAACTCACTCTCTTTGACCATTAGCTAGTTGAAATGCCATCTTGTATGCAAAATGACACTGGGAGAAAATCTAAATTTATAAATAGTAATTAAATTCTTCTACTTGGGCTAGAAGCACATATCAAGCTGAGACTTGCTTCCTGGTGCTTCCCATTTTATGAATTTTCAATCTAAAAATAACCTCAAAAAGAAACCTAATTGTATTAAATGAATTCCCATTCTTTCATTATCATCCTTGCTTAATAAACATAATCAAAGCTCAAAGTCGAGCTTTCGTAGCTCACTTAGTTTTGCAGATTGCTTATAAATCCATGATCATCCATTTGATAAGGTAACTTGACCTCCTGCTCTTAATCAAGCTTTGTTGGATTTTTGATAGAATTTGATGTTTTAGTGCTGAAGATTACTTGCACGTTTATCATATAAAAAGAATCATTAAGGTTTTATATTGATTGTCAGTTAATTTGATTAACCCCTTCTTCTTTCATCTACACTTGGGACCATTTATTGAACACAGAGCAACAAAATCAAAGTCTTTTTATTAGTATAGGCAAGCACTATAACAATCCATGCAACTTGTATTCAAGTGAATTCCAGCTAGTTGAGTGTATAACAGAAGCTTAAGTAGGTAAGTACTAGGTTACTATGAAACGGGGCAGTTGTTCTTAATATATATTTTGGGTTACCTTATTTACTTGCACTATATAACTTGTTCTTGGCATTGTTCACTTGCTATAGCTATATTGCAATGGAAGCCTTGTTCTTAGGCTTCTTACTTCTATTTTGGCTTGCTGTTTCAGCCGAATCGCAGTTGAGCAGTGCCTTTTACTCGTCATCCTGTCCAGCAGCAGAGGATGTCGTAAGATCCACTGTCGAAGCTCACTTCATTTTTGATCCTACTATCGCCCCTGGCCTATTAAGGCTCCATTTCCATGACTGCTTTGTTCAGGTTTGTTACTAGATATTTGGTTACTTGATGCCACCACCAAGTAAGTTTTACTAATGTTGGTTATTTCGGGTTTTGCAACTGAACTGCCAAAACTGTTGGTTGTTAATTCTGGTTGCTAAGTTTGTCAATATACTGTAGTGAAGTTGTGTACATATATATGTCCTGTAGGGCTGTGATGGTTCGATACTGATTTTGGGGCCTTCAGCCGAAATAGCTGCAAACTTCAGCGTGAGAGGTTTCGAGGTGATCGATGATGCAAAGGCAAAACTCGAGTCCTTGTGCCCTGGAGTTGTCTCTTGTGCTGATATCTTGGCTTTGGCTGCTCGTGATGCTGTTGACTTGGTAATCCTATACATTTAAAAACTCATAAACAATTTATGTTTTCCACCCATATCATTCGTTTTTTTATTTTTTGTTCAAAACCTTTTTACTATCCTTTTTTTTTTTTGGTTAAAAATTTAAAATCTTGGACATTTTTAGACCGGTGGGCCGAGTTGGGCAGTGCCTCTAGGGAGAAGGGATGGCAGGGTTTCTTCTGCTGCTGATGCCAGAAAAAACATGCCTGCTCCTACTGAATCGATTGCTGCTCACAGGCAAAAGTTCGCTGCTAAAGGCCTCACTGATCATGACCTTGTTACACTTGTTGGTATGCTCATCTCTTTTTTCACTAGAATTGTTTCTTATCATCTTCTATACATTGTAACATACACAATATCTTGTATTTATGCAACAATACATCTGAAGCAGCTAGAAAATGACACTGTTTCTTGGCTAAACTTACCATAATATAATGAAAATCTAGCAGTTTGCCTTTTTACTGCGTTGGCTAGTATGATAACCATATATACATAATAGAGCGGAGGTTCCAACCTAAGTTTAATGTACCCAGTTCCTCAGTAATATCATGGGACAAAGTAAAGATTCAATAATCTGGCATGAGCAGGTTACTTTCCTTGAGTAAATGGGTGATTTTTTCAGAAGATAAAATTTATTGTCAAAAGGACTGTCATACCAGCTATCCAAGATGCATTTTGTTTGGAATTCCTCACTTGCCAAGAATGTTTATGTGCTTGTCTCTCTAGGCGCTCACACAATTGGACAATCAGACTGCACATTCTTCCAATACAGACTCTACAATTTCACACCTTTTGGCAATTCAGACCCTTCACTCAACCAAACATTCTTAGCTCAACTGCAAGCTCTGTGTCCCAATAATGGCAATGGCTCAACAAGGGTGGGGTTGGACAAAGAAAGCGAGACAGACTTCGATGTTAGATTCTTCAAGAATGTAAGGGACGGCAATGGCGTCTTGGAATCTGATCAAAGATTATGGGGTGACGATGCTACTCGGACAATTGTGCAGAATTATGCTGGTAATCTTAAAGGGTTGATGGGTATAAGGTTTACTATTGAGTTCCCCAAAGCTATGATTAAGTTGAGTAGCATTGATGTCAAGACTGGTACTAATGGTGAGATAAGAAAGACTTGCTCAAAAGTTAATTGACTTGTGTACTTATATTGTTCTCGTGCTGTTTATCATCTCTGATGTTTGAATGTTCTCGTCAAAGGGCCAATGAAGGTTAGAAGCTAAATAAGTAGCTTTTAAACTCGTGTGATGAATGGATATTAGTGGTGTACTTTGCCAAGGAAATATGAGTATACATTTTGTTAATGTGATGATGCCTCTTTGTCATTTGAAAGCTTGTTATTCAACACCAATATTCATCAAAAAGCTATTTGTTAAGTTGCAAAATGGTAAGATTTCCGGATTTTGTTCATCAAGACATAGGTGTTTGCGACCTAAATGCTACCCAGGGGGATCTTATTTGTAACCCCCATCGAAATTCAGGATGCTTCTGTTTCTCAGATACTAATACTTGACAATATAAACTGTGTATATATAGCTGTTTTTGAGTTATGGATATTCATCCTCAGTGTTTGGCTGTCAGAATTCAGATAACTCAGAGCTTTTCAGTATTTGGTTGTCGCAACAATTATTATACCATAACTCATAAGAGCAGTTATTCATCTTTTAGATGATTTGGCATTTCGATCTGATAGTTTGGTAACTTGTTATCTTTGAAGTTCACATATTTAGATTTTTGAAATGATTACCTCATCATTTTCGTATTTTGGTTCAATCAAAAGTGTCATAATTAAGATTCAAAACAAGTTTAGCTGCAAACAATCCATATGGTTAAGGTTACAGATTCATCAGTTTGATAGTAATTATGTTATCTTGGACCAGTAACTTGGCTATAAGTATATCTGAATTTCTTTTATGTTTAATCTGATGATGAAGATGTTGAAATTCAGGTTACTCAACATGCAAGCCATCTGGTGCTTGTCAGTGTTCTCTTGCCTGATAGTTAGATGCTTTTGCTGGTGATAAAGTCAACATACTATAAAACCCCAAAAAAAAAAAAGAAAAAAAAAACTGATAATAGAAATAATATTACTTTCTTGATCAAAAAACAGATTAGAGTACTCTATTAAAAACAAAAAAAAAAAAGAAGAAGAAGAAGTTGATTAAGTCAAAATAATATAAGATCCATAAAATACAAAAGCTTCTTATTAATCAGGAAAGATTCTGATTGCTCCCAAGTCCCAACCAGCTAGATTACTTCTCAATCTTGCTTTCCTAACAATTGAAATCTTCAATTAGCTTAATTAGGAGCACTGAGCACATGATGAATAACTAACAAGCTGTTAGCTTACGTTAGAGAAACATGATACCCACAAACTCCATTCTTATCACTTATGTCTAGGGCTGCCACTGACACGACGTGACAACATGACACGAACCCGATTTGAAGTTATTGAGAGAAACACGAAACCGACACGACACGAATACGAATTATACGAACCTGACCCGATTTGGTCAATTTGGTGTGGAATGTAACTATTTTACATTGTATATAATTTTTACATAATTTAAGACCGACACAAAATCGACACAGAACCAAACACAAACACGACACAACCTAACCTATTTGACAGCCCTACTTATGTCTCATACTCTTGTTTGGTTGACAGCCAAAAATAATGCGAGCTTGCTTAGTTCTAATTCTGTAAACTAATATGGAGATGCATATTGTTTGGTTGACAAATAGCGAGGTATCAAGGAACCTGAACTAACTTAACAAAAACGACTTCATAGAATATGTAATTTTGTCTTTGTTTAGTCACATAGTAGTGTACAGATCGAGTGCAATCGTGCATTGCTTTTCTAACAAATTAAAGGACAGTTCATTGTTGGTTCTTAATGATTTTCTTTCCTTTCCACTAAGCTAAACTAAATTCTTTCTAAGAACTCATTATATGAGCAAACCTCGACAACATGTCATGTTAAGCTAACATAACGGGTTAGCAACTTTTAGATCAACAACTACAGTTACTAGAACAACTAGCTATTGTCAAACATAATCTGAGAAAACGGGTCAATCTTAGTTAGGTTTCAACTTAGCAATCAAGAAACCAATATGTGCGCGTGAACGGGAGCTCCCACCCTATGCAATGTCCAAATTTTAATTCCCATAACTAACACTAGATAACGGGAAACGAACTACTTATGGTGCTAATTTTCAGAAATGAAAATTACACAAATTATCATCGAAATTCTGTTCTCATTCAGAGATTTCTCTTGCTCTAATTTCCCCTCAATACTTTCTCAAACAAAAATATTGAAAAGAGAAGATAAAGTGTAGCACTATAGGTTGCTTCAGGTTTGAGATTATAATGGCAAAAGTTTTGCCGAAAACATCCGCTAAGTTGACATAAAGGCAAAAAGAAGACATTGCACTAGTCCTAATTTCCACTTTGTTCTTTTGAGCTCAACAAAATAGATTAGAGGCAATAAGCTCCATAGACATGCCTTTTTGGTGTATGCATTCACATTGCACAAAAAGTATGCCTAATGGAAGTTATTGGCCAAACAAAGTGCTATGTGCTAAAATATGACTTCAGAACTCACTCTCTTAAACAATTACCTTACCGACAAATTCCATCAATTTTGTATGATAAGACACACTTAAAGAAAATCTAAGTAAAATTAAGATCTTCCATTTGAGCTAGAGACGTTGATTAGTTCATAATGCCACACCAACGATATGAATTACTATTAATCTATTGATAACCTCCAAATGATCTTAGCTGTAACAAGTAAAATTCTTGCCCACTGAACACCCACTCACTTAGTTGCGAAAGTGTGTTGCTTATTAATGATCAACTTGTGATGAATGTTTGTTTACCATAATGTAGCATTGATCGAGTCATCTTTATAGCAAGGATTGACATGTAGAAGCGAAGGTAGTTTGATCGGGACTTACTTTGAAGGTTACTTAACCTAGTACATACTCTTCTCTTCCAAGCTCTTGTAAACATAATTTGGATTTGAATCGGATCCAACATCCCAATGCTAGAAAACAACTAGTATTCATATCCTCCAAAAGATAATCAATTGACGTAACTTTCTTTCATTACTATACGATTAATTGTCAGCTGCCTAACACAACCTTTCACTTTTCAGAACTTGAAAATCGGCAATACAACCTCCGTGCATCAAGGGAATTTAATGAAAGTATGCATCTATGATTTCTTAATCTATTCAAAACACTTTATAAAGTAAACATGAGATGGCTAAAAGCAGACTTAACAAACTCAATGTGATCTGAGCACTCTGAAATGGCTATACAAAGCTTGACACAAAGGAGATTAGGATGAGGGAGAAATAGAAATTTGGGGTAGAAAAGAAGGAATGGAATGATTGTGAAATCCAGAACATACGCGTAATAAAAAGTGTGAAAAAAAGATCGAGATAATCTCTGTATACATAACCCTCCATTATCAACCTTTTGCATCACTTTCTTAATTAATACAAATAAAGACCTAAAAGCTTATGTTGTATAACCAAATCCAACTCTTGATAAACAAAATCAAAAAGGTGCAAAAGATAAACTCCACCCATTTGATGGTCCAACGCGTATTCCTCAAAGATTAGAGCTTGATAAAATCCCCTGAATCAATGATATAGACAAGCACTGTATGTAATTGACATTCCATGCATAGCTTATAATCTTATATATACTAGTGAATGCCACTAGTAATTGAGTGTGTATAGTGGAAGTTAAGTACTGATAACCTTTCTTGCACTAATTTACTCTTAGTGTTCTTCTGTGTTAGAGATGGAAGCCATGTTTTTAGGCCTCTTAGTGGTGTTTAGGTTCGTTATCGCGGTTGAATCCCAGTTGAGCATTGCCTTTTACTCGTCATCCTGTCCTGCAGCAGAGGGTGTCGTAAGATCTGCTGTAGAAAGCCACTTCAATTCTGATCCTACTATTGCACCTGGCCTGTTAAGGCTCCAATTCCATGATTGTTTCGTTCAGGTTTGTTACTATATACTTTGGTTAAGTAATGGACTATATATGAACCTGTTGATTTGGTCATTTACCATTTTACATTCAGTTCACTTTTGTACAATTCAGTTTATTTTGTAACTTCCTTTTACCCTCATATTAATAATATCACTATTGATACAGTTTAATTTAGTTTAGCTCAACGTTTATAGTTGCTTATCATAATATAACTTTACCAATGTTTATAGCTGCCTTTTAGTTGGCATGCCATGGCATGATACTGATCTCTTGTAGGGTTGTGATGGGTCGATATTGATTTCGGGGCCTTCAGCAGAGAGGGCCGCGTTGCCAAATACTGGGTTGAGAGGTTTTGAGGTGATTGATGACGCAAAGACAAAACTCGAGTCAATGTGCCCTGGAGTTGTTTCTTGTGCTGATATCTTGGCTTTGGCTGCTCGTGATGCCGTTGACTTGGTAATCCTATGCCTATATTGAAACAAATACCTAACAATGTCATGTATTATTTTTCTAACTCTTGGGCACTGATTTTGATGGTTAGACCGGTGGTCCGAGCTGGGGAGTGCCGCTAGGGAGAAGGGATGGCAGGGTGTCTTCCTCAGCTAACGCCAACAACTTGCCTTCCCCACTTGAATCCATAGCTGTCCACAGGCAAAAGTTTGCTGCTAAAGGCCTCAATGATCATGACCTTGTTACACTTGTTGGTAATGCCCATTTCCTCCTCACTAGAATGATTTACTCATTATCTTGTACATTCAATATTTGAGTGCGTGCAACATACACCGTGTCTCCATTTATGCATCACATATAGATGTACAATAAGTCATAACCAACTACTTAACAGAAAAACAGTGGAACTAACATCATATTCAAAAAATATAATGGTGCTAAACTGAATTGAATGTAGAATGGTAACCATGAAAACAATATGGCCTAAATTTAATATTGTCTAGTATCATGTTGCCTTTTTGGATCCATAAAGAGATACCAGCAACCAGTAGAATAATCTACATAAACCTTCATAATGTAGGGAGGTTACGAATATGGATCTAACATATCTTCTAATACCTCAATAAATATATCAAAAACTAAGGTTTCATATACATGCCTGTTATAGTTTGTAAAAGGAGTTCTCAACTTCAAAAACTTTTATGTGTTATCTCTTTAGGTGCACATACCATAGGACAAACAGACTGCAGATTCTTCCAATACAGGCTCTACAATTTCACACCAACAGGCAACTCTGACCCTTCCATCAACACCCCATTCCTAGCTCAAATGCAAACTTTGTGTCCCAAGAATGGCAATGGCTTGAACAGGGCGGCATTGGACAAAGATAGCGAAGCAAAATTCGATGTGAGCTTCTTCAAGAATATAAGGGATGGCAATGGAGTCTTGGAATCTGATCAGAGGTTATGGGGCGACGATGCGACTCAAAGAATTGTGCAGAATTATGCTGGCAATTTTAGGGGGTTGCTTGGTTGGAGGTTTAACTTTGAGTTCCCTAAAGCTATGGTTAAATTGAGTAGCATTGATGTGAAGACTGGTAACAGTGGTGAGATTAGAAAGATCTGCTCAAAATTTAATTAAGTAGAAGTACTTGAAAGTGTCATCCTATTATAGACTATTAACACTAGTACTAAAGAAAATCAAATTGTAACTATATATATAAGACTTGTATTTTCTTGTTATTGTGTTTTGTATAGTCCCTATGAGGATACTACCAACACTGTTAGTTACTATGGGCCTACTTCATCCAATCCAAAATAATTAGCTTGTTTTGAGTTTTGAGGTCATTGTTTATATCTTTCATCATTGTTTAGTTAATGACCATATAGAATTATACATTACAAATGTGCAAAAAGGTAGTTCACTATATTTATTCTTAAAACCACTTTCATATAATGTGTTTTCATAAATTTTCACATAATATTATCTAATAACCAAAAAAAAAAAAAAAAAATGGCGCAGAGACGTCTTAATAGACAACAAAATGTTCCACAACTGTATTTTATAGGATGGCGGGTGTAATTTATAAGCAGTGCATATATAATGACAATTGGTTTAGTTCCATTGATTGCATTGGTTCCCCCTTTTAAAGCTTTTTCTTGATCCGCTACTGTGATGTGAATAAGAACTTTATTAGGAAGCATCTTGACGGTATCTATGTCATTGAGAAGATTTGGAATCTTGAGAAAGAATGAGATAAGACGAGCATGCAATATTAAGTATGGCACATAACTTTAAATTGATAGAGATTGGTGCTCGAGGTCTATCTTGGAGGCTTAATTGATCACGAGGTAATTACTCATTTGTATAGTGTTAGTGTCTTGGTTAATTGGTGCTTGGAGCTATTGCTATCATTTGCTTTTTTTCTTTGAATGATGTGCCGTTTGACCTAATTTCTACCAAAAATAGTTTTTTCTTCATAAATCTCTATTATTTTTCACCCTCCTTTCGTCCTCAAAGAGCTTCTAAGAAAATAGAATGCCTGAATGGGTTAGAAATAGAAACTCTATTTTAGAGTTTATATTTTTATTCCTATTTTGGTTTCTTAGAAACTTATAGAGACAAAAAAAGAGTAAATGGGGAGGAGAAAGGGATAAACATTTATGAAGGAGAAACTCATCATTTTAAAAACTATGCCAAACGACCTCTTAGCTACCTTTGACCCATTTTGCCATTTGAATAGTGTTAGTGTCTTAGTTTTCACGTGTGTTAATCAGTAAGATACGACTCTTGATCCTCATTGTAATTGAACTTATGCTTCCTACCATCTTAAAAATAAAATAATAAAATGAAAATACTACTCATAAAATTGTAAGCCTATTTTCATTTTAGCTGAATCGTATTGAACTAACTCAATAAGATGTAAATAAATGGTTTTCTATATAAAAGTAAGGCTATGTTCTCTTCATGTGATTTTTGTTGATATTTATTATTGATTGTTGGTTTTTGTTAATTTTATTGATTTTTGTTGGTTTTTGTTGATTTTGTTGATTTTTGTTAATTTTGTTGATTTTACTGATTTTTGTTGATTCGTTAGAATCGGCAGAGAGCGACTTTGTTGATTTTTGTTGTTTTTTACTGATTTTTGTTGATTTTATTGATTTTTGTTGATTTTAATGATTTTTGTTAAGTTGAAGAGAACAAAGTATAAGTTGTAAAACTATACAATACTTTATGTAAGATGAAAACAGAAAATTGAACAGGGCCTCAGTTATATACTCTGTTTTAGTTGGCATAATTTTAGTCAGGTCTGTAATCGAGTCAATACACTCGTGAGCGGTTCACGAACATACTCCATCAAATCTAGCTTGATACTAAATAAATGGAGTACGAGCATAAGCATCAATCTGATACTCATTAATTAAACCAACCGAGTACGAGCATCCTCCTACTCAGCTCGTGTGTATTATTGTAAACTAGAATACCTATGAAATTCCAAACAAGCTGATACACTCGTAAACAACTTGCGAACATGATCAATTCAAAACTTGCTCGGTAACAATTGAGTCGAGTATGAGCACGAGCACCAATATGAAATATATTGGAAAACATTTGTTAGGCGAATAAACAATTTGGCATGGCTTGTTTACAAATATAGTGCGTAGGTATTCAATAATTTTCTTTTTCCGTGCCCAAAATAGACAAAATCTTGGATTTCCCAAGCCACGAATTTTCGGTCGAAACAACACTTCGTGTTCTCTCCTCTGACCAGCTCTCCATCTTCATCTTCATCTTCATCTTCATCAGTTCATCTTCATCTTCATCAACAGAGTAACCAAAAAAAAAACACAGTTGTGAGCTGACAGTAATGCTTCAAAAAACAATAATAGACTGAAACAGGGAAAAGACAGAGCAGCATTTAACCTCCATGCCTCGAAAATTAGTTATATAATACAGCAATTATTCAAGGTATTATTTCTATCTTTTCCAAACACTTTGCAAACAAAACCCTACAGTTAAGTTTCCATTTGTTTATCCATTCAATCAATTCAATCGCTCTCTGCTTTTCAAGTCTGTCCCTTATTGCCATTTTTTAATTCCAGCAGTTGCTTTTGCGTGCAAGTGATTTCATACTCATCCCGATTTTCTCTCTCTCAAATCCCCTTCAATTTCTCTGTTACTTTCACCATATATAGGAAAGAACTCTGCTTCAATGGCTTCTCTTGCATCAATCCCTCAACCCCAGTACTTCTACAAGAAATCCCCTTCAAATTCAAAGCAAATAGTCCCACAAGCAGCTTCCTTTCCTTCAATTTCCTTCACCACAAGAAACCCAAACCCAAAAATTCTTACCTCAATGGTTTTGGGTAAGATTGTACAAATGCCCATCTCTCAAGGCACCTCAGGAATTACCAAAATGCCCCTGAGGTCAGTGGTGGCGTCTGCTTCAGTTACCGCTGCGGCGACGGCGGAGAAGACAGGGGAGAAGAAGGGGTTTGTGGAGGAGATGAGGGCAGTGGCAATGAGATTGCATACTAGGGACCAGGCAAGGGAGGGGGAGAAGGTGGCTAAGGGGCCAGAGGAGACTTCTCCAGCGAAGTGGGAGCCTACTGTTGAAGGGTATTTGAAGTTTTTAGTGGATAGTAAGCTGGTTTATGATACCTTGGAGAGGATTGTGGTGGATGCTCCTGTGCCTTACTGTAAGTTTCTTTCAATTGTTGTGGTTTTGATTGTGTTTGGTTGTTGATTTTCATTGGATATTTGGGTGGTTTGTGGGATGGTTTTGATAGTATTGGTTTAGTTTAGGTTGTTAGGGTTCATTGGGTAATTTCGGTTCTCATAAACTTAATTGGGTTTCAGGTGAAATGGGCTAAAAAGGATTTGGCTTTGTGTTCTTTTGGTGCTTGATTGGGGTTGATATATGTGTGGTATTGTTATTGTTTGACTTTGTGTATGAATTTGTTTGTGTTGTGTCCATGTTGGCTATGAAGTTGCTATCATGGGATTTTCATTATGAAGTAAATGTTTGTTCTTGGTTAGATGGTATCAAGCATTATGCCAACCAGGTAAAACGCATTATGTAACATAGGGATATCGAGCAAGTATTTGGCTTAGTCCAATCCTCAGTCACAGGAAACTGTGTGATCCATGGCTTTTCAAATTAGATGAAATATTGATGAAGCGCCTTGAGATTAGCTGGTGTGACCCTTGACTGATACCTATATCCTAGGAGGCATGAACACTCTGGATAAGTGCAGTGTCGCTGGTAAGACATGTGAGTAGGACATGACACCACACACGTGTTTAACACATGTTAGGCTTTCCCCGTTTCTCACTCGTGTCCATTTCAAATTTTGTATCCTTGCAACCTACCCTATATCCAGATCATTGTCCCTTAGCACGAGTATCATAGGTAGGCATATAGGGTTCCAATTTATCCCTCTTGCTTGTTGCAGCACTGCAAAACATGTAATAATCCTTGGTGATCTTTTAATGCTAGGCAGGGTTGGCTTCTATGGTTTGAAAGTTTTGCCTATCTTATCTGTTGATTGATATATTATCTAATAACTAGTTACTCCATGAATATCTTGGTCTGTTTCTTCTCCTATGAGTTGAAGTAAATTTCGTTCAATTTATTTGTTTTTTTTACCTAATTACCTGGTATGATTGAGATAGCTTGTACAAGTTAATCTGGTATAATCCTAAGATAGCTTGGAAATCAGAAACATGCTGCAGATTGAGATGCAGTCCTGTACCTTTGTTTCTATTCTTCAAGTGATATTTTTCATTCTGGAAGCCAACTCAAATATCCAAATCTATGTCTGCTGGTAGCCTGGTGCCCTAATTATCTCCGGCTAGTACTTGATCTGTTCGGGTTTGTCAAGTCTACCCGTATGTATTAGACTGTTGAGAAATGTCTTGTGCACTGAAGGAGTGTATATCCACATATCATGGTGGGTCCCTGTCTCCCTGATGGCTATTCAATGTTTTTGGTCTCTGATTAGATAGTAGGACTTGGGAGTTGGGACCATGCTGCCCATTCTGTGCAGTGATCATTCCCCTGAACAATCTCTTTTGGTGAATTTATGGGCATTTCATCATTAAAAAATTATATTTTCTTGGCCAGCAGCCATATACCATTAAAAAACGTAACAGTTTCTTAAGATGTTTGGCACATCCATTTCAATTTCATTGCTGTATTTAGGGTCTGAATATTGAATTGATAGCTCAGTTTTGTCATAGGTCTTAGATGATGCATTAATGCATAATCTTTACTTCTGTCTGGTATGATCTGGATCTTTCCTCTTTGATTATCAACTAAATGTTATTCCTTACTGTTATTCTGTGATATTACAGTTTAAAGTTGCTATTGTGAAACATTCTAGCTAAATATATGTGGCAGTTATCACGAATTGACATTTAAGGTTTTTCTAGATTGGCATTTTTATTAGCCAAGATGTATTATGTTTTGTCATTTAAAATCATCTGATTGTGGAAGCTCTTATGGGACATAGTTGCTTAGATTTTTGCTTTATGCCTACGACTGTATTCTGAGTGAAGTCCCTGTTGTAGCTTTGACATGTGCCTGATTGAGCCTCCATCTCATATTTCTAACCATAAACATATTTTCCTTGTAGATGCCGAGTTTAGAAATACTGGATTGGAACGATCGGAAAGTTTGGCCAAAGATTTGGAGTGGTTCAAACAGCAAGGTTACCCCATCCCTGAACCATCCGCTCCTGGCGCTACATATGCAAGCTATCTTGAAGAGCTAGCACAGAAGGATCCTCAGGCATTCATCTGCCACTTCTATAATGTATATTTTGCCCACAGTGCTGGTGGCCGCATGATTGGTAAAAAGGTATAATTGGCACTAGGTGAAATATCCTTTGAGAACACGTACATTAAAATTTGTCAATCATTTTAGAAGTACTGTATGCCTCTAACTTGCTGCCTTTAATGTGCAACTAACTCCAACTTTTTATTAACATATCCATACCTGTAAAAGCGCATTTCGATTGTGTAGCTCCTATTGTAAATGAGTATTAGGGTCACTAACTCACAACTCACAACTCACAATTGAATCGAGATTGCTTAAAGATGAGTTTGATGGAGAGGGACTAAAACTAAAAGGAGATGAACAAGGGACAAAAAAGAGAGGAAGGCCATTTGGGGAGGATAAAGTAGTAAAAATACAGCTTAAGGGTACTTAAACCCAACTTTTATTGACAATAGATCTAACCTAAGTGACTACAGCAAGATAGATAACCAGTCAGAAACTACAGAAAAAGCACCAGGCAGCTAACTGTACTAAAACATAGCTCAAAATACTGGAAATGATTATTACTTGCTTATTTTCTTAATATACCATAAACACTATGTATTTACATACAATAGGAGGGCTTTCACTCAATCAATAATTAATACATCAATCAAGAAGGATGCTCCTCCCATGAATTACTAATCTTTGCCATTCGTTTTGGGATGTCACGAAATCACCTGTCAACAAAATCACAAAATCAACTTGTTACCTTTTGCATGTCTCCATTGTTCAAAAACTTGCCCCTTGCTGTCACAACATCAGAGTAATAGAATCCAATGCAGGCTTTTAAAAAAAAAGTAGCATACTTGTTGCCTGGTTTGTAGATTCTCCTCTAATACATCTCTTGTTAGCAAATCATATCTGTGCCTGCTGTTCTCTGTGGCTATTAGCATCTTATATTCTGTTGAATCTCAATTTTGCCACAGGTCACAAGTTATAGAGAGTAGATGTTTGTCTGTCTGTAAGTACTTAATAACTATCCAATGACCCGAAAAATGAATAACTTTGATATGAGTAATCTTTGTTACCATTATCTATTCTGCATTGGTTTACTGATTACAATATTGCTGGTAAGGTTACTATGGTACGACCATTGCTATTCTATCCTGCCAGCTCCTTTTCTTGGTTGGATAGTTAATGTGCTGGATAGGCTAGAGATAGGTTGATGGACTTTGTAGATTGTGCTGAAGTTTCTTTCCCTTCATCTTGTGGGATATCAATTTCTTCTTTGTGTATGTTTGGTCTTAGGTAGCTGAGAAGATACTGAACAAGAAAGAGCTGGAATTCTACAAATGGGATGGTGACCTTCGTCAGCTGCTCCAGAATGTGAGGGAGAAGCTAAATATGGTTGCCGAAGTATGTGTTCTTTTCTCATCTTCAGAAACAATGAAGCATAGTTTCTTGCAGGATGCAGGAAATTTTCGTTGCTTATATCGGTAGTTGGAGAACATGCTACCATAATCTATCACCATAGCAGCAGATCATGGCTTTTGTCTCTTGGCGGGACTGTCAGGGTATCTTTGAAGTCAATGTCAGTGTTGTTATTATTCGTAGTTGTCATGGTCGTCCATCTAGTGTTACCGTATGACCACGTCATTGCTGTTATTCTCTCTATGGGTCTTAAAAGACAGAAGGGATGTACAATTCACATGGTAAAAAAAAAAAGAAAAGAAAAGAAAAGAATCTTTTACATCTACACCTGTCAAATGAGTTGACCCAACGGGTCAAGTCGGATCATTTCGGGTTGATTATTGGGTAAGATCCAATTTTCAGTTTTTCTGGGTTCAGGTTGAAAATTGTGTGAGAGGACCCAAAAATGGGTCAAGTTTTGGGTTGGGTAAGTTTTGGACAGGTCTAACATTGGCTATATATTTTGATACAAGGGTAATAGTTATTTCTGGGTTTGGGTTGAAAAATTGTGTCAAGATTCAAAAGTGGGTTGGGTTCTGGGTCGGGTGAGTTTTGGACAGGTCTAGTAGTGGCGATAATGTATTTTTGTATAATGGTAACACTACCTTAATCGTGTTACTGAAAGGACTACAAATTTTATTTTCTCTTAATTGACACCTAATACCTTGGACTACTTGGAGTAGAATGTGAAAAAGGGTTTAATAATAGTATGTCACAAGTCTCTGTTCTTTTTGTGGATGATCACTAGGACAAAAGTAACAGCAATTTTTTTTTGCAGAGCTGGACAAGAGAAGAGAAGAACCACTGTTTAGAAGAAACTGAGAAGTCTTTCAAGTGTTCAGGGGAGATCCTCCGTCTTATAATGACATGAAACTCTTGAAGCTGTGTAGTCAGTGGATACTTCCATTGGAGCTATGACGCAAAAATCCTTTACATCTGTTTCCGCTTCTATATATATTGTAAAAAGATGTTCTCCTTGTTTAATGTAATCATATTCTCGTAGATTCTGAAAAAGTTTCGGGTTAGTGCGTGATCAAAATCAGGTTTCCCCTCCATCTTTGTCATCAAATAGCAACTGTCGTGGTAACTGTGCAACTATAAACACTAACCACCCCCAAGTAATGTATGGTCTTTCAGGCTAACAACCAAATTGATGATCGGGACTTGAGAGGGAGGAGATCCTAGTTACCCCTCCATGTTCAATTGTTTACCCTTTCTTGTCTAATTCTTGCGTAAATTTGATCAATTTTGGTTGAAGTCTTACGCTGTCAACTTCGAGCTACCCTCATTCTATCTCATTATTAGCACATTGTCACCTGATGACATGTTCCCTGATACAAGGTTGCATGCAGCCAATGTCATATGAGGCGATCCTGTGAGTAGTTTTCCAGTATGTTTTAGTGCAGTTAGGTCACTATCATGGCCAATGTTATATGAGATGACTCTGCGAGTACCAAGCCCCACACAAGTAGGAAATATAAGCAGCATACAGTAAAATATTACTGCCTAAAACCTATTGGTGTTAAAAGGAGTAACCGAAAATGCTCATATATAAAATTTCCTCTCTCATTTTCCAAATTCTAAAGTAGTAGTAAAACACTCATATGTATGTCTTTCTCCCTTAAAACAATTTTCGTTAACCCGACTCTGACATTAGGGGGTGGCAGTCGCAATACGGACCATCTGCAATTGAAATTTGAAACCTTTGGGGTCATGAGTATACTGTTGGTGCTGAAGGTGATGGGATTGCCCTCATCTACGTGTGTGGTGTTAACAAAAACATTGTCTATCTAAATATCTTGGTTGGTATTATTTATGCATATTATTAGTAGTAGTATGATTTAAGTTTCTGGGTCAGGGTCCAATTATTAGTGGGCTCCCGTTTGTATTAGCTGGTGGCGAGCAAGATTACAGCAGCCCCCGGATAGCGACATTGGCTATACGTTAAGCCATTCAAGTTCGGATCTCTGATTTTGTTAAGCTCATTCATACTCATATGAGTTTATTTTTGGTGGGTCGGATCGGATCGGATCTTTAGTTATTTGCTTATGGTTCTTACGTACGGGAGTTAGGTGTATGAGGTGTCCTTGTATTATTATTGGAGGGACCATCAACAATGTGGCTACCCGTTAACATGTATTTCAAACTCAAATCTCATGTCAATCAACAAGTATAGGTTAGGTTTCTTCATCTTGTTGTAATCATCTTACACTTATGCTGTAAAGGAATCGATACATTCATTACCGGCTCGCAAACATACTCAGTCAAAGCTCGAGTTGAACATGAGCATCAATTTGATACATGTTCAATAAACAAGTAGAGTACAAATACCCCATTACTCGTTGAAGTACCCATATATTCGAAAAAATCAGTGTACTCAAGAGCAGCTTGCGAACAAACTCGGTCAAAACTCCCTCAATGATAGACGAGTCGAGTACGAGCACCAATTTGATACTCGTTTAATAAACGAGCTGAGCAGAAGCACACTAATACTCGACTTAACTTGGCTCGTTTACAACCGTAGTTACACTCAGTTTCGTATATTTGTTTTTATTTAGTTATGAAATATATTGTTTCTCTCATATATTATTATTTGTTTTGTTTGAACCAATTCAATTGAGCAAATTAAGCTTAATTTTGTTTTAAAAAGAGACTACGCCAGTTGTAGACCGTTGATCTCACCTTGAATTGGTTGAGGCTAAGTTGGGTAGGTTGCTATAAGCTCTTAAGTCATTAGTTTTATCTCTCAAACCCTTTTCACAATAGAGTATAAGACACCCTAGGCTCAAACCTCAAATATACGTTTTAAAGATGATGAATATCCCAATAGGTCAAATACTTGTAAACTCTCAAACGCATTGTTTACTAATCTATTGAGTTTTTTTGAATATGGAGTACGTACAAACTTAATTCAAACCTAACATGGCTCAATTCAAACCTAACGTGATTTCTATCAATTCAAGAATGGAAATAGAATTTGTCTATCTTAAACATTTACAAAACACACACACACACATCCAAGGCTTGAGATCCCTTTCAATACAACATTTTCAACATTTACACAATACGCTTGTCTATCTTGTTGTGTTTACTAGTATATGTGAAGTCGATTACTCATATAAGTAAAAATAAATTATAGTACTCTCTAAGGACAAAGCGAGTAGTATTGAACATGTGACAAACATATAGAAGTGTATTTGTTACTATGTGTCACAAGACAGTCTGTAGTGAAGATTGGATGAGCAATCTCAATCCAATTTAAAAACAAACGAGAATAACAAAGACATCATTGGACCCAGAGAGATGCAATCAGAACGAGTAATGATACATCAATATTTGATATGGATGAAATTTATCCATATTAGTTTATAACCACTATCGGAATATTTAAAATTAGAACGGAATAAATTGTATTTTACGAATTTTTATTTATCCCGTTTAGAGTATTAATATTCCATTTGAATGTAGAGTCCAACTGATATGGATAAATTTCATAATATGGAGGTAATAATACTCCAACCAGAACCCATTCAATCCAAGAAGTTGGCTGTAGTATAAAATAAATGCGCATTTGGTTGCAATTAGTCCACATTGCTCTTCTCATTCTCTCTCCTGAGATTTGTCACTGAAATCAATCAAAAACCCTAAAAAAATGGTGAGGAATGTTTCAATCCAAATCCTCTTTGCTCTGTTTTCGATCATCTTCTTGCAAGCAACTTCAAATTCTTCTGTAGATTCACTTCCTCTTCGTTCTCTCAGGATCAAGCCCAATGCCAATCAGGTATTGTTTACATCTAATTTCTCATTTGACTTTTCTTTTTTCCCCAAATTGATTAAAAATTGAAAAGAATTAGATCCAATTTCACTTTGCTTTTTGGTGCATTGTTTGTTTATTGTCTATTAATTAGTAACTCCGTATATTTTCATGTACAGGGTGCATCGAGTTGCTCTTACAGAGTTCGAATCAGCACAAGCTGCTCCTCTGTTAGAAGGACCAGTGACCAAATCAGTCTCTCTTTTGGTGATGCTTATGGAAACCAGGTATATTTTTGATTTGGTCAACTTCATTGTGATTGAAAATTACATTCAATTTCTGAGAAAGATTGCATTTTTAGCAACAAGTTGAACCCAAATCAGAGTTAGGTTAATGGGTATTTCATTGCCCTTTAGGTTAATGGCTTATTTGGTGATGATTGTTAAGTATGTGTGTCTCCAATTATTCAATGCTTGATTTAGGTTATCTATTCAAGTGAGGGGTTTAGTGCACAAAGTTTGGGCTAGGTAGTTTTGGGAAACATGATCTTGATTGGTAGTTATGAAGTAATCATGACCATAAACTGAAGAGAGGAAAATTAAGGAACAATAAGAAACACCCATAACAGATGATCAGATTTTTGTAATTGGGTACTACACAGATTCTGTTTTCCGAATAGGCACAAAGGCCGATAGGAATTGAAACCTCAACTTCACAATTGGGAAACGATACTTTAACTTACATGAATTCTGGTTTAGTCAAATGATTCTACATCATTTGGTATTTCCCCAGTTTTTAATTTAGTGAGGAAAATGTGCGTCTCCAATTCTTTAAGGCTTGACTTGGGTCGTGTATGAAAAAAAGGAAAATAAGGGAATTATAAGAAGAAGCCATCAAAGAAAATCAGATTTTGGTAATTGGAAACTATGATGATTCTGGTTTAGTAGACCAATGCTACTACTACATTATTTCTCCAGTTTCTAACTGGTTTAATCAAATTGATTCTACCTTTTTTTTATGAAATAATTACACAATCAGAAAAGGAAATAACACAAACCTTTCATAGAGAATCAAGATTTGGTTGTTATAGAACAGATCTTTTGTTCTGTCGACCGACTGTACATGTTTTTATGAAACAACTTCTGTACTAGTCTTAACTTTTATTAGTTTAGACTACATACTCCCTCTGTTTTTTTTATAAGTGTCGTTTTCGCTTTTCGAAGTCGAACTTTGACCATGAATATCTTTCGAAATATATAACCAAAAATTATAAAAGTTGTATATTGTGAAAGTACATTTCGATACGAATCTAACAAATATTTTTTCATGTTGTGAATCAAAATAGTATTTTCACAAATCAATGGTCAAACTTGGACACGAAAATCTAAAGCGACATTTAAAAAAAACGGAGAGAGTACATCTAAACCTACCTAAGCCCTCATTATACTGGTGATTACTAGTTATGTCACTGATATCATATTTTCCCCCGGCTAATTAGTAGTTCCTCTAATTGTAGGTGTATTCGCCAAGGATAGATAATCCTTCTGCTCATACTTTTGAGGCATGCTCCAAGGATACATTTGACATAGTTGGTCCGTGTACATACGATGTGTGCTATGTGTACCTGTACAGGAGGGGTAACAGTGGTTGGAAGGTTGACACTGTGAGCATATCCGGCCAACGTACAAGGACTGCGACCTTCAACTTCAAAGCTCAGATACCACCCAATACTTGGTTTGGGTTCAATCACTGCAAGCGTGTGTTAACATCTCCATTGAGAAATATGTAAATCAAGAGAAGATGAACTTATGAGTTATTATGATATGCAATGAGGTTATAAATCCTTCTTATTATGCTGAAAGGTAATGATGCTATGTACTTTAAATTATTCTGCACCTTTGATGTCAATATAGTGCTGGTTTGGGGACTTGGTTTTGTGGACTTGGCTTATTATTTTTGTTGATCTGTTAATGAATAAGTGTAATGGTCAAGGTTCTATATGGTGCTCGTTTTCTGTGTTTGTGTACCTTTTTGATTCTGCTTGTAATTGCCATGTTTTGTCCTAGTATTACAACTTTCAATTGGCACTCTGAGTATTCAACAAGATAGCACAGGTCTTATCTTTATAACGAACTCAGACCCACCTTTTAGGTTCTTTATCGTCCATGTCTCATCTATTGCATGGATTTCTGCTTGATCTATTATTGGATAGCAAGGAAATATGATTGATGTTGGAGGTGATTGGAACTCATGAAGTGTCCCTAGATCACAAAATGACCCAAACATCGACCTCATGACAAAATAACAGGCTTGTAGTGTGTGACTTGTTTTGTTTTTAAAAAAACCTGTTGCTTATAGACTTAGGAATCGGCACATCTCAGGACTTTCCAAGGCCTCGCCTTACTTTTATGTTTTTAGGACTTTTAGTGACCTACAGAGTTATAATGAAACCTGATTCCATCCTTTATGGTTCGAAATTATCCTCCATGCCTCATCTTCGTGCTCGATCAAAGATTGGATAGTGAGAAAAATAAACCGGTGCTGGCGATACTTGGGATTTATATATTTGTGGTAGAACCCAATACCTTTATTTATTAATTTTAAAGACCATGATTTATAACCTTTGCATTTGACCATGATTTATAACCTTTGCACAATGGACCATACTCTACTTTTTGTGGTCACTAGTTTACGCTCACGCCTCATTTACGACTTAATTTTTTGGACTCGATCAAATGTTTTTGGGTTAGGGAAACAAACAACACTTCAAGGTAATGGGTATTAATGGGGGACTTAAAGGTCGACCACATAACAAAATATCTCATTTTAACCTAGTTCTTTCTGTTTTCTGATCGAAAAACCGTGATTTAAGCATTTGATAGTGACCCATTTTCGGAACCCTATCTATCTAGTAGAAGACTTTTGAAGACCTAGAGAGTTATAATGGACTCTAACCCTACCTTTTGTGGCTGCAAATTCACAAGTATGTCGCATTAACATCATTGATAGTACTGTAGAAAATAGACTAACTTGGAGATATAAAGAACTTATGTATTGTCAATAACACACGAGTTGTTCCTAGAAGGCTAGAGCATAATATTAATTTTTCAACACATGCCCATTTGGATCATACACCGCGACTTGCAATATTTGAGATTGGCTCATATCGATACTTTCCCGGTGCTCAGATGCAAATCCCATCCATATTTATTAATGCAAAGATGGAAATCATATTTCTTGCTTGAAAAAATTAAAATAATTGAATGTCAATCGACCTAGTAGTTAAGAATATCGACTTCCAACAGTAAATTTGAACTTTGAAGATTTATATTCTATCAATTTTTTGTATCCTTTTCTAAAACAAATAAACCAAAATAAATTTTCAATGCCATGAAGAAGAAAACAGAAAAAAAAGCAGTAGTAGTCAGAGTATTGGACCCAGATAGAAACAAGGAGAACACAGAGGTTTGCATGCATATAAAGGGGCATTGGCTGCAATTTAACCTGCATTGCTCTGCTCGGCTTTGCTTTGCTTTGCTCTGCTTTACTTTCTCTCTCTCTCCAAACTTTTGAGATTAGTCACTGAAAATCAAACCCCAAATAAGATGGGGAGACATGTTGTGATCCACCTCTTCTTTGCCTTGCTTTGTCTCATACTCTTCCAAGCAGCATCTCACCCTTCTTTAAACTTTGAAAGATGGGCAGACATCTTTCAAACTACCACCTCTTTTCTCCCTATGCTTTCTCTCTGGATCAAGTCCAATCAGGTACGCATTTGTAATCTAAATCTCTGTTTCCCAAATTCGAAAAGAAGTTTAGTTAAGAAGCTTCAAGTATGATAAGTTCCCATTTCATTTTGTTTTGTTGCGTTGATTGTATTTTCTAATTATTCTAGATTTGTTGCTCGTGTTAGTTTGATGGGCATATTCTTACTCCTATAATATGTATGGTTTCTATTCAATCTACTAACCGCACATAGTTTATTGAATCCATTTGCTTCATAAGAGGTGTGATTTATATACATGTGTATTGATATTGATAATCATGTGCAGACTTCATCAAACTGCACTTACAATATTAAGATTAATACGGACTGCACTTCTGTAAAAAAGACCAGAGACGAAATCAGTCTGTCTTTCGGCGATGCTGAAGGCACCCAGGTAATACAGTATGGATTTCTGTCAGCATCTTCTAATGAAAATTACAATACATTTTCTGACAAAGGTTGCATTTTTAGCAACAGTTTTAACTAGAATTGAATCAAAGTTACCTATACATCTTAGGCCTTGTTCAATTCATCTTTTCCGTACTGCATTCATCTATGTTAAGCTCAGTTTAGTTCTGCAACTTACTTTTTCTATTACATGCTACTATTAAGTTCACTCTAGCACTAGTCAGTTGAATTTCGCACACCGATGAAACTAGGTTGTTACTGTAATTTAATATTTTTCGTGATAATTCATACATTCTTTTAACTGTATAGGTGTATGCACCAAGGATAGATGATCAATCAGCTCATAGATTTCAAGCTTGCAACTCGGATAAATTTGAAGTATACGGTCCATGTACAGGGGATGTGTGCTATGTGTACCTGTACAGGAAAGGAAACAGTGGCTGGAAGGTTAAGAGTGTACACATATCTGGCCAAGATTCAAAGAGTGCGAGCTTTGAGATCAACAGTGAGATACCAAATGAACAATGGTATGGCGCCAATTACTGCAGTGGTATGTTTCCCTCTCCTATGAAAAATATTTTTTTTAAAACAAGCTATTTTGATATTCAATGAGGCAAAATCTTGCTTATGCTGAAGATAATTATGCTATTAGATTATTCTGCACATCTGATTAGTCAATATAATGCTATTTCAGAGACTTGGTTTGCTAGTGTACAAGTTCAGATCATGCTAATTGTCTGTATGTTTACTTGTTCATGGATCAAGTGTAATGGTGAAGGATCTATATGTAGTGTTCTCTTCTGTGTTTGTGACTTCTTGATGATTTCGCTTGCGAATGTGATTGTCATATTTTGTTTGAGAATTGAAATTTCCTACTAGTATTCAGTCATGTGATATAGTTCCTGTCTTTATAATAACACCTACCATGCAAGGATATAACTCCAGCATATCTGATTTTGTTTTTTAGTTCTGGGGAAGCTTCCTCTATGTCATATAATTTACACTTTGCCTTTTTGGACTTAGTTTGCTGAACTTTGATGTTGAATCTTCAGATGTTACTCGTATATGATATGTCCAAATTCACACTTTCTTTTTCAATTCATTCCCACTCTTTTTCGGTACAAGATAACTAGCAACATCTCTCCATTCTGGTTTGTTTTACATGATGTATTGATTATAACTTTCATAGGAGCGAGACCTATCTGTCACACGAATACTGACATTGACACAGACACGGGAAAGCGCCATTTATTGAGGATAACAAACCTAATGTGTCGTGTATGAGTGTCTCTGTGACTCATGTACGTCTGTCTGAGAGACGCAATCTGACTGTTCAAATTAACGGGTTAAAGATGGAGCGCGTTCTCAATTCTTTTTTTTAGTTGGAAAAGGGTGCTTGAAAAGTACATTTATCCCACTATTAAATATGTTCAAGTGTGGTTAGTTTACTAATAATCTTGATGATTGCAGGAGCTTCCTTCCACGGCTCTAAGAAACCTGGATTAAGCACTCTTATTATGACTGTTGCAGCCGTGCTGTTTTCAATGTTGGCATGGTGTTTGTTCTGAATACCTGCTGAAAGAGGAGAGAGCGATGTAAAGGAAGCATAAAGAAGATCAGAGGGAAACAGTTATTTTCTCGCTATCTACTTACATGTAGCTGCCACCATTAGCTTTTATTAGCATCCGACATATGGTTTTATCCGTGTCTAATTGTATTGTGCGTGTGTAATTGTCATAGTTGTATAACCTGTGGAGACTTTGATACTCTCCATTGCTTGGTGTATCCATTGCGCTTATGTGCTTAATAAATAAAGCTTTCTTTACTTATTAAAGAAAAGTACTTTGTGTTTCCAAAAAAATCTATTAATTTAAACAAATATTGGTGGCAGGTGTTATTTAACCATGATCACCACAATTGAAAGTCATATGGAAACAAGTATTAACTGCACAATCCACCTAAAATGTTTACATCAGTTTTCCACTTTACAACATAAACAAGTATTACTGCACACTCCACCTAAAAAGATTACACCAATTTGCCACTTTGCAACATAAAAGAAATACATCAGTTGTAAACTTGTAATGGAAAGTTCAGCAATCATAGAGCAATATGTAATAGCCTTGATTCATCTATCATTCATTTTTCAATTGGAAGAAGCTGGGCAAGGACTTGCCATCCAGTCCCTTTGTGAAAAACCTCATAATAAACTCTGAGTAGGTAAATTTCTGGTAAAGAGCAGGCTTCTCAGGTGTCACCAACTCTGATAAGGGTCCATACAAGTTTTCCCTCATGCTTGGGTTGAAGAAGACAGCAATTGAGGCTCGTGGTTCACGAAATGGATTTGCAAATACTCGATGTTCTACACTCTTGTACTGATCATTGGATATAATCTGGGCGTAACAAAAACATGAGCAATGAGCTCGAGGTGAGCAAAAAAAACCAATTCAGAAGAGAAGATACAGGTATTCGAAAGGCTGACTTATTACCTGAAGCAAGTCACCAATATTGATTACAAGAGCACCATGAACTGGTTTGACATTGATCCACTTGTTCTCGTGTTTAACTTGCAAGCCACCTACTTGATCCTGGAGCAACACTGTCATAACCGCAGGATCAGCATGGGGTGTAATCCCAACGGTCTTGTCAGGCTCCGGACAATGTGGATAGTAGTGAGCCACCATAACTCTCCCTTCTGAACAAGACATCCCATTCAATTTGTCTGCGCTCACTCCCAATCCTTCGGACAACAGTGCCAAGAGTCGCTCTCCCAGCTGTTGAACTTCTCCATTCCACTCAACCACCTCATCTCTACCAAAACAAGGAAATGTAAATTGAATGGAAAGCAACCAAGAAAACCAGTATAGCACAATAATGGTATTATAAATGTTGGTGTTAACAAACTTGAATCCACAAATGGCTGATTTGAGGACTAAATACATAGACTTTTCCTAAGATTCAAATTCATTAGCACCTAATACCAATGTCACGTCACAACTTAAAGGGCAAATATGTTTGGTCATGGAGGTATGTTTGACAAGAATATAAGAACAATTCGATAAAAATATTAGGTTACCAATCGAAATGGACCGATACACAACCTATTGTCATCCCTAAGTGACTCCTAACAAGAAGCATGCTGTTAAGCTAGTTAAATGTCACCCAGGTCGACCCATACCTGATCCAACCCATTTTCCTTGAGTGGAAAAAAAGTCCATCCATGTTCTCAAATTCCAATACAAATGAATCCAATTCAAGCAAATTTTTGATCAAAGCTCATTAAAAAAAAAAAAAAAAAAAAATGGCTGACCTGCAAATAGAAGGAATAGCAGCTGGGTCGCGGGCGTTGGGGCCGAGCCGAACTTGCAGGGTATCCCTCCAGCTGGCGGCTTCCGACAGAAACAAGTCAACGTTGGAGAAGAAGCTCACGCCGGTTGACCCATCACGCCGGTAAAAGCCAACCTTCTCCACCGCCGGCAGCTCGTGAAAGGCCTTGACACCGTTGATCAATCGGTCGAGGAGAGAGACCGGGACACCATGGTTGATCACCTGAAAGAACCCGAACTCCTCAGACGCTTCTCGAACCTGGTCCACCACCTCCTGGTGGGGCCACGAGAGGTCGATCACTGGTATCAAGTCCTCGTTATTATTCAAGTCGTGTTGGGTTGGGATTTCAATGAGGTTTTTGGGAGGGTGGTGGAAGATACGGGGTATTTGGGTCGTGCCCGAGTCAACCAGGCCCTTGACTCCGAGTTTGGTGTCGTCGAATTGCTTCAGCTCTTGGCTCCGGTCATATAGTGGGGGTTCTAATTCGCTGCTGCTAATAGGATCAATGTTTGAGCTCATTATGTGCAACTTTTTTGTGTTATCTGTGTTTTGGTGGGAATCACATATTTGAAGTGATTCAAGATAATGGAGGTGTGTATTGGAGTCATGATATTGATGACCCACTTTATCAAAGAAAATTTTTAAAAACGAGTCATCAGTTTCCTACGCTATTGGGAAAAAAAAAAAAAAAAAAAAATTGGTCTGAAGATTATTCTTTTTGAAATGAGATCAACTGAAGATTTGTTTAGTGTAGATTAAGAAAACAAAAAGTTAGAATAAGAATGGCATGTTTGAAGTGAACGAATATTATGTAGTAATGTTGGCTGCCACGTCATGACTCGTGATATGACCCACCTTATCAAAAGGAAAAGAAAAAAGAAAAAACGAGTCATGACCGATGGTATCCGGGAAAAAAAAAAGAGAACAAAATTGGATCACGCAGCTCATTATATAGACTAGTTAATTGTTATACTTCCTCCGTTTTCTAAAAATCTTGACGCTCTAACTTTGCACGGTATTTAAGACGACACTTTTACCATGAATAATTGTATGTATATAAATTCGAAAACTTATTAAAATTTGATATTTTGAAAATACTAGTATCTAAGAGAAATTTAAAAAAATCATTTTTACTTTGAAAATCATTATAGATTTTCATATTCAAACTTTGACTTTGCAAAACCATGGCGTGAAGATTTTTGAGAAACGGAGGGAGTAGTTTGTATCTTTAAGCATTTAGAAGCTGAAGTTGATGCCAAATCTTTGATGAAGATACTTGAAAATTGCGAGTTTGGATATTACGAAATCGCCTACATCTTAGCCTAAGAAGCGATTTTTCGTATGTCCCCTAAAGAGGTGGAGATGGCTTTGAAGACTATTAATTTAAGAATGCTTTGGGCTTTTGAGATTGCTTGATTTGTGGATTGAGGAAGATGAAGTTTTCTTTGGTCATCTAAGGCTTTGGGCCTTTGTGGTGTAACTATTTGGGTTGTAAGGCTTTGGGCCTTTTATCATACTACTCCCTCCGTTCTTAAAACAAAGTTAAGCTTTGTTTTGAGAACGGAGGGAGTATTTTTTACTGTGTAATGTACTGATTAAACTCATATTTGATTTAGCAGTATTTTCGTAAACCTTGTTATGTTCGGTTTTGAATTGCAACGTCATGCTCTAATTTAATCTGCCAACAATTATTTTTCAACTTCTATTTTGTTTAAAAGCATGTTTACATGTAAGAATGTTTTGGATTAATCTAAACTAAAGATAGTTTGTACATTGTTGTTACAATGAGAATATGTATTACAGTAATTTTTTAACTTCCTACAATGAGCTGTATTTTTTTTAAGGGTTCAACGAACTGAAAGTTTGTTAATGAGATTTTGTGTTAGTTCTTTCCTTGTAAATTATAGATTTTAAATTGGATCATTTCTTCCATATAAAAGGGATATGGATAATATCGGCAATTCCATATTGTCTACTCCACTTTCGCGCTTTTATATGTAAAGAGTCAATAAGGACTGTAATAGACACGAAGCTGTCATCCTCATCCTAATCTATCAATACAAGGATGAAAATCAAATTTGTTACTTCCTATTAAAATCAAAAATAAAATATTCAATATTTTTTGACTTAATGGTTAGAGTATCACCTTTTAACACTGAGCTTGATTCCTATCGGCTTTTGTATAATCAAAAATCATTTTGCGATGCCATGAAAAAGATAAAGAATTAAGAAAAAAAAGAAAAAGAAAACAAGTAAGACAGGGCATTGGAACCAGAGAGAAGCAACAAAATGCAGATGCTTGCATGCATATAAAGGGGCATTTAGTTGTGATTATTAACCTGCATTGCTCTGTTCAGCTTTGCTCTTCTCTCTCTCTCTCTCTCTCTCTCTCTGTCCTAGAGATTTCTCACTGAAAATCAATCCCCCAAAACAAAAAAGATGGTGAGACATGTTGTAAGTCACCTCTTCCTTGCCTTGCTTTTCCTCATCTTCTTCCAAGCAACATCTCACCCTTCTTTGGACTTTGAAAGATGGGGAGACATATTTCAATCCACCACCTCTTTTCTCCCTATGTTTTCTCTCAGGATCAAGCCAAATCAGGTTTGCATTCTGCAACTTAAAATTTCTTTTTCTCAAATTTAACAAGAAATTTAGTTAAAAGCTTCCAAGTATAATAAGCTCCCATTTCACTTTGCTTTGTTGTGTTGTTTGTTTTTTCTGATTAATGGACATATTCTTACCCTTTAAATAATTTGCATAGATAAACAATGAATGCAGCAAAACTTATACTCTTAACTCAATCATATACATGGATAGTATTGAAATTGATGAAAATAATTTACAGACTGCAGCGAGCTGCCGTTACAAAGTCAAGGTCAACACAGATTGCACTTCTGTAAAAAAGACCAGAGACGAAATCAGTCTGTCTTTCGGCGATGCTGATGGCACCCAGGTAATACAGTTTGACTTACCGACAACTTCTTCTGATCTAAGTTATGATACAATTTTGAAAAAGATTGCATTTTTAGCAACAGTTTTAACTAACATCAAAGTTACATATATGTCTCACAGTCAACATATGTACTGCATTCAGTTCTGTTATGTTCTGTTCAGTTTTACAGCATACTTTTTCTCTCATACTCCATTGCTATTTAGTTTAATGAATCACCTTTCACTTGACATGAGCAGAGCCTTAACCTCAGCACACCTAGATGACACTAGATTGCTGTTATTGCCTATTGTAAGTTGTAACTGAGTTTATATTTTCCGAGGTGATTTGTACTTCCTTGTAAGTGTAGGTGTACGCACCAAGGGTAGATGATGTATCGGCTCATAGATTTAGAGCATGCAGCTCGGATAAATTTGAAGTATACGGTCCATGTACAAGCGGTGTATGCTATGTGTACTTGTTCAGGAAGGGAACTAGTGGCTGGAAGGTTAAAAGTATCCACATATCCAGCGAAGATACGGATGCAGAGACTATGAGCTTTGGCATCAACAGTGAGATACCAAGCGAAGAATGGTATGGCGCCAATTACTGCAGTGGTATGTTTTCCTCTTCTTATATGGAAATTCAATAAGGCTAAATCCTGTCAAATGTGCTGAAGTGAATTATTCTGTTATTGTTTCTGCACCTTTGAATTTGATCGGTCAATATAGTACTGTTTAAGAGTTAGTTTTTCTAGTGTACGAGTTCAGATTGTGCTTCCAAATTGTCTGTTTCATGGATAAGTGTAATGGTGAACGTTCATTGTGACTTGTTGATTTGCTTGTTATTGTCATATTTTGTTTTTGAAATGCAAATTCCCATATAGTTTTCATTTGCCTGACCTAGTTTTTGTGTCCTTTTGATATTCTTAACATCTACCATGCACACAATAGAACATTGCAAATCTGATTTTGTTTTCAGATCAGTTCTGAGGAAGCTTCCTTAGCCTTAAAACTTACAATTTGCATTTTGGACTTATTTTGTTGAACTTTGATGTTGGATCTCTAAATATTACTCCATATAATGTTCAAATTGGAACTTTCTTTATCAATTCATTCCACTTTTTTTCTTGGTACAGTAACTAGCATCTGATGCATTCTGTTTTGTTTTAAATCATACATGACCTATTTACTAAAACATTGTTCTTAACTGTTTTCATGGTTAAAAAAGTTTGCTTGAAACTTTGCGTGCAATTTTAGCTAGTTCAAGTGTGATTAATAACTCGCTAATATTATTGATGACTTGCAGGAGCTTCCTTCCTCGGCTCTAAGAAACCTGGATTAAGCACTCTTATTATGACCGTTGCAGCTGTACTGTTTTCCATGTCAGCATGGTGTTTGTTCTGAAACACATGAAAGACGAGAGAGTGATGTGAAGGAAGATAAAAAGAAGAAAACCAGAGGGAAGTGCAACAATTTTCGTCGCTATTTACTTACATGTAGCCGTATGGAGCATTAGCTAGTATCCTACATTTGGTTTCATCCATGTCTGTTAGTATCCTACATGTGGTTTTATCCATGTCTAATTGTATTGTACTGGTGTAATAATTTAGTTGTATAATATGTGGAGACTTTAAGCAGCTTGTGTTTGGTTTTGTCTTTGCAAAGCCATATATGTACAAACTGATCAATTTGTCCTGAGATTGGCCATGAACGCATAACATTGAATAAACGCGTTTTGATTTCTGTTTATGTAGCTGTTGATCGACAAATTGCTTATGCAATATTGGTGTCTTGCTTTTTTTAACCTTGAAAAATAGTCGTCGTAGGCTTGTACTCCGTGTAGCATCCCCAATATCACCCAATGGAGCTTCGGAGAGATTTGTTAAGTTGATCACCTTCCATCATGGCATGGTTCATTTCATTGTTCTCGTATTGCATTCAATTTAGTTTAGTCTAATTCTACAACTTATTTTTCTCTCTCACATGCTATTTATTCAATTTCTTTCAGTACAAATCAGCTCAGTGCAATTCAAGACATTTCACTTGAATAGAGAGAGTTAATAGTCTTGACGTTTTATTTTCTCAGCGCAGTGTGAAGAACCCTCGACTCACACGAGTAGGATCTTCAAGTTGTCATTTTTCAGGTGCAGCTTCCTAGCCTGGCCTTGTGCTAGGTAAGTTCATCACTTCACTTGACATGAATGAAAGTTATGTAGAAGTACTACATAGGAAGCTTCACAAACTAGGCTGCCAAAAACTCAACTGTATGCAATGCAGGTTCCCAAACAACAACAAAGCAGGAAAACAAACAAATAATCAGGGCCCAGAGGAGGGATAGAAGATCCTAGTTGCCCCTCCTCATTGTGAAACTTCCTTGGGCAAATCTCAGATCAAACTTATCCAATTATTAAATCTTTAATAGGTCCACATCAAGCCTGTGTGAGATGTTCCAATATGAAACTAGGTGATGCTAGCTGTAGGAGATGGTGTCCATCAAAAAAACTTTACCCGTGTATGTTGCACGGGTAGCTATACTAATATCCAGGGAAAATTGAAAAGGACGAGTACTTTCACTTAAATAGTTACCAGTTCCGACGTTTGAGAATCCATCTAACTAAAATGATGACGAGTAGTGTGTCCAAATTTTGGTTATCCAATCAGCAGCATGGTTTCCTTGTTGATAGATATGAGAAGCTATACTAGGATTGTAGGTGGTGAACATTCTTCTAATATTGATAATAATAATATGAATCTTTCAAGTGATGCTGATCTCATTTCTCGGAACTTAAAATAATTGGCAAGTTTTTCCCGTAATACAAGTAGAATCAATCCGAAGAGGCTTAACTCGAGTTATCATAAGAGAGTCATCGTCATCCGAATGACGAATCCTAGTGTTACTTTATATTTAACAAGGGTGCCATTAAAATTGATTGAACTGGGAAAGAATGGGAAGATTTAGGAGGTAGAGTAGAAGAAGAATTATCATTTGATCAAATGTCAACTCACAGCTATTGAGCTAAAAAAATAAAATAAAAATAGAAGCCCAACACATAAGTCATACCTAACCTCCTGAGTTTTCCAATTGTATGGAAATCAAATCTGTAGCTATCTCAAAAAAAAAAAAAATAAATAAATAAATAAATAAATAAAAATAATTAAATAACAAAAACATTTAAAAGTTAAAATTAAAATTAAAAATAAAATTCAACTCCAAAAACCAAAAAAGGGGAAAAAAAAAGGAAAAAGAAAGAAGAAGAAGACAGAGAGAGTAATTCACAGTATTCCATCCGGAGAGAAGCAGCAAGAACGCAGACAGGGGACTTGAGACTGCGATTACACCCGCATTCTTCCTTTGTCCTCTCTCTCTCTCTCTCTCTCCTAAATCCGGAGATTTGTGAGTAATCAAAATCCCAGAAAAAAAAGATGGTGAGACATTTTTCAATCCACCTTCTCTTTGCTCTGCTTTCCATCATCTTCTTCCCCGCAATTTCTCGCCCTTCTGTTGACCCAGTTCCTCTCCTCTCTCTCAGAGCCAAACCCAATCAGGTACCACTATATGCTTCACTATGTACCAATCTAATTTGTGTTTTCGTATTATGTTTCATTAATTTACCATAAAGTTTTAATTTTTAGTTTGATTTGTTGGTGCATTGTTTGAATTTGTGATTATTATAATTGTGTGCAGACTGCGTCGGGTTGCTCTTACAGAGTTCGGATCAGTACGAGCTGTTCTTCTGTGTCATACACCAGAGACCAAATTAGTCTCTCTTTTGGGGATGCTTATGGCAACCAGGTATTTTTTTTTTTGGATTTTGTCAACTCCTTTTTTGATGGAAATTACAATAGAATTTCCGGGAAAGATTGGGTTTTTAGCAACAGTTAATGGGTACTTCTTTGAATTGATGGAAACTTGATCATTGCTGGTTTTTGGCTTATTTAGTGATTTGTCATAGTGAAATAATCAGTACCCTAAATTGAAAAAAGGAAAATAAAGGAACAATGAGGAATACCCATCATGTGAATCAAATTTTGGTAACTGGGTTCTTCTAGGGTTCTGGTTTAGTCAATTGATTCTGCATTTTTTGCCCATTGTCTAATTTTTGAGTTATTTAGTGACTAGTATCAGCACTCCAAACTCATTTTATGAAACAATCTCTGTATTGGTGTTATTTGGTTAGGGGTAATGCTACATGCATTTAACCTCTCTAGGTCCCGAATCACACTAGGTTGCTGTTCTTGTAACTGATTTGATATGTTTCCCTTTAATTTGTAGTTCGTTGTAACTGTAGGTGTATATTCCAAGGATAGATGATCCATATTCTCATACTTTTGAGGCATGCTCTACCGATACATTTGATATAAACGGTCCATGTACATACGATGTGTGCTACGTGTACGTGTACAGGAGGGGATATGATGGCTGGATGGTTGGGCGTATAACCATATCTGGCTCATATACAAGGACTGTGACCTTCAACTACAACAGTCGGGTACCAAACGATGTTTGGTATGGGTTCAATTACTGCCGTGGTGCGTTTGCCTCTCCAAATATGTAAATCAAGAGAAGATGATTGCATGAATTATTATGATCTATGTTAGGGCTTGATGCTGCTTATTATGCTGTAGCTAATAATGATCTAATGAACTTTAGTTTCTAGTGTTGGAGTATCTCATGTGATAGCTGTGTATTTAGATTATTCTGCACCTTTGATCAGTCAATAAAATGCTGTTTTGAGACTGGTTTTCTAGTGCACAAGTTCTGATCATGCTTCCTTCTTGGTTTATTTTCTCTTATTTTAAGGCTTCTTTGCTTATTATTTCTTCATGACCAAGTGTAATGATTATGGTTTCATATAGTTAGTTTATGTTTGTGACTTGCCGATGAATCTCTTGTGATTGTCATGTTTTGTTTTAAAGTTGCAACTTTGGAGTGGCACTTTTCCCCGATGTTTGAGTATCCAATCATATCACAATGTTCTTATCTCTATCATATCCCCAAACTTTACCACAGAAGCATACTAGCAAATCTTTTTTTTCTTTTTTTTAAAATAAGTTCTGGAGAAGCTTCCTTGTCCCTTAATATTTACACTTTTCTTTCTGGACTTTACTGAAATTTGATGAAATAGTCATAGAATGTTAAAACAGTGTACGTCTAAGTTGGAACTCCCTTTTCACTATTCCTCCCACTCCTTGTTAAAGTAACTGCCATCTGACGGGAGAAGAGTCGAGCTTATTACATTAACAGAGCTGAAACTCAAAACACCCAATTGACCCAAAATAAACCTATAAGGTGATGCAGTAAACACCAATATGTCGAGTAACACAGAGCAACACCCAAAAATCGAACTCAAATACAGCAGATGAATACGTGGCACCTCATAACATATAGAGACTAGAGAATCTACACTTAGAACACCAAAGCCACTCAAACAACAACTTCACAATTAGCCTAGGCTCAATCACCTCATACACCCATAGGATTCAAAGACACTTGCAAGATCAACGATACTCGCAATACAATGCCTTATAGATACCATAAGATAACAGACACCTGAAAAGCTCATCTCAAAAACACCTAAGAGCCACACACCATGGTACTACATTGAAGAATGAGATCTTGTAAGTCTCAACTCAGTGTACCTAGCACTCACCATTATCTTTCTAATGGGGACAAGAGAGCGTAGAATCCTCTCTTATCAACAAATTTCAGTTTATAAACGACTAAACCTCCCAAAAAGCATTCCACACTTGTAACACCACTTTCATTATCTTGTTACTAACTCCATCTTGTTACTTTAAGCTAGGGATCCCATGCCTTTGCGCATTTTCAGGAAGAACTAAATTGAACAGGAATTGTGAAGAGGCATAGGATCCCCATAATTTCATAAGCAACCACCCATCAGAAGCAATGCCAATGAGACCATAAAACGCCAATTAAACAATAACAATAACTCCAATCAAGCAGAGAGCCATGCCATATCATCAACAGTAAACAAGAATCAATGGAGGGTATATGGAAAAAAGGTTGCGGAGGGATGAAAAGAAACAGAGCAACCAGCAGCGACCACCAGAGGAGGTACTGGCCACCACGGACTAGGTTTTTACCTTCAGTAAGGCTGCTGCCTGCAGGTTAGAGGTGATAGAGTCAGGAGAAACGGTATAGGGATTCAGATTTAATTTGTTATTAATAGCTTATGGAACAATTGTTGCATTTTGCTTTGCTTTACATGACATGGATTTTAAGCATCTTATGTTATCTCCCACTTAAATTGATCCTTTCCTGTGAGGCATATAACGACCAGAATCTGATATGAAGTGGGGAGATTGCGTGGGAAAAGGGGTTGAACTTGTGAGTTTTGAAATTCTTTAACCAGTCAAAATGGTGGGCAGAGATTTTGCTTGGCTTCACCTATCATAGAAGTTAGAAAATGTATGTTCTGTTTGCTAATTGAGGGAAGTGTGGGGCAAAGAAAGGAAAAGAACAGTATAAGANCAAGTTGTTCCTTCTTCCTTCTCTAAGTTAATTATCCAAATAGGACGAGCAAACCCCCCTGCCTTCCCTTGTATATATTTTCATGCTTGAAATTAATGAGTGAAAGGACTGCGTTTTTAACTCTAATGCCTAACCAGGCGAGGTCTAGTCTAGTGGAAAACGTCCCTGTGGGCTTCTCAGCCCACCTAGGATCGCAGATTTGCATCCCACCAGTACTCCCACTCCACCCCTCTCCTGACCTAAAAGTCACCCNAACCACCCCAAAAGAGAGCCTAGGGCTGTAAACTTTAATTACTTCCTTCACCTTCTGAATAATGTGATTGTCTTTTACTATTAACAATCTTGTCCTTATCCTTTTTCTGCTTTCTGCTATCAGTTTGTTGTACATGGGGAATTTGAAATGTAGAAAACAAAGATGGGATGAACTCGAATCTCCTTGTTCAGAAAATTAAGAGTTTGTAAACAATAAAGGGATGTTTGGTCTATTGTTGTGGCGAACAATCTCATGTTCATTATATGTATATGCTAACATACTTTAGTGATGAAGCACTCTTGTATTACCTTATTGTTACCCTACTGAATTTTATTGTCCTTTATTTTAGTAACAACAAAACAGTACTTGCTTTGGACTGGAGTCCCAAGCAAACTTCTTGTCCAGGCTCAAGCAATTGATGGTCTAGTGTAAGACTTGAATGTGCCTTCCCCGCCTCCACGCCAAGCCAATTTTGTTGTCCTTATAATGTGCTTATTCGAGTTTAAACTCTAAAAGCTAACTTGAGAAATGTGTTCTCCCACTATTTCAGCTTATTTAAGTGTGATTAACTCACTAATATTCTTCATTGATTGCAGGAGCTTCCTCCCACGGGTCTAGGAAACCTCAATTAAGCACTCTTATTATGATCGCTGTAGCCCTGCTGTTTTTCATGTTGCAATGTGTGTTCTGATACACCTAATTTGGGTCTTAATACAAGGGGGTTCTTGCATTAGCTTTTCCTCTTGCTGTAAATAAAACAAAAGAGGAGAAAGTGATGTGAAAGAAGAGGGAGAAGAAAAAACAAAAGGAGAACAGAAGGAAAACAGCATCTTTCATCCGCATATGCTTAAAAGTGGCTGGATGGGGCACTAGGTTTTGATAGTATCTTACATCTTGTTTTGTCCATGTCATTTGTATTGTATTGATGTAATTGCATCCAGTTACACCCTCCCTTTGGAGATCTTTTTATCGGGTGCAAAGGAGACATAAAGGCTGATGCAAACAGGTTATGAACTTAGGTTCGTGGATTCACCCTTCGGAGATTCTTATTAACAACTTGGGTTGTCCTTGACATGTCATACATGTACATAATGGTCATTTTGTCCTGAAATTGGCTAATGACACATACTGCAAAAAAAATTGCTTTACTTCTAATAAGAACCTCTGTTGGTTAGCTGTTTTGCTTTGTTAACTGGTTTCCTCCTCTCTTTGTTTTCTTTTTAGGTGGGTGAAAATCATGTGTAAAGATAACTCTTTACAGCATCACCAACATCACTCAATGGAGTGTATTTACAGCTATGCAGTTTTTTTGGTGCTCTCAACTGTTAAGCAAATTTCTCCAGTGTTAGTAGAGCTGTGATTCCTTCACATATGATTGCTAAGCATTATACTTCACAGATTTCATGTACGTTAAGAAATGGCATGCTAAGGATCAATGACGTCACGTAAAAAAAAATGAATACCTTTTCTAGATGCTGTAAATACACTCTATTGACTATAAGAAGTTAATCAGGATACATGACATTCTTAAATACTCTATCCATTTCATAATGTATTTTTTTATAACTTTATTTTTGTTTTATTATATAATTATAAGGCGTGTAATTATCTATAAGAAGTATTATTGTTTTTTTTTTTAACCCCTTTATCTTTCCTATTTCTTAGTATATACTCAATTTTTATCTCCATTGTGACATTTAATAACCGAAACTATCTTTGTTATTTTACCTCTTTTCTTGAGTTTACAATGTGTGTGCAAAGTCAAAAAAACACTCATATAATGAAATATGAGTATCAGATTTTTAACGAGTTGATCCTCGTGGCATAATAAATGATGGAACTGACACTATAACTCATGTTCATTCAATCCTTTGTCATTCTTATATTATATTCAATATAGTTAATTTAACTTTGTAGCTTACTTTTTCTCTCGCATGTTACTATTCATTCATCTTTCCATTAGATTCAATGCGATTGAGTTGAAATAAACAAATTCAAGCTGAACAATAAGTACACTAACAAATTAGTTATTTCTAACTTGCAGGCCATTATTTTCATATGTCAAATAAATTACACGCTAGTTTTAACTGTACCTTTTCTAGTTCAGAAAATGCAAAGTTTCCCATAACCTATAAGAAAATATCCAATGTTAAATGGACATGATCAAAAAGTTCGTTGATACTAATGTTTCAAAAATTAGTCGACTTCCAATGTTTCAAAAGTTAGTTGATAACATAATCTATACCATACAAATTCATTTACTCTCCGCCAATGTCAAGCATTAGCGTCTGTAGCTCAGTGGATAGAGCGTCTGTTTCCTAAGCAGAAGGTCGTAGGTTCGACCCCTACCTGACGCGCAACCATTTTTTTTTTTTTTTAAAAAAAAATTGTCATTTCCCTTTTAATGCCTAAATATTGGTGTACCACAATAGTTTTATCATTTTTGAGTTTGTAAACCCATTTATAGAGATTTCATTTACTCTACAGAGAATTACAAATTGCTCGATTGGTCGTTTATAAGATGATGAAATGACTGTATTCTGTTTATAGCTAGAAATAATCAAAGAGAAAACATCAAGCAACAATCTAAACTACTGTAATAAGCAAAATAATTATCTACTAAGCTTCAAAAGGATCAACAACAATCTGCTCATTCATCAAATGTACTCATGAATCCGCCAAGGAATCCAGCTCCGTTACAGTTTCCACATAGAATCTCCCTCTTTCCCCTGCAATGAACGAGATACATTTAAGGTCACTTTTTTTTCGTTTTGTTTTTATGAAAAATGATGGCTAACACAATCCACCGACCACAAGATTAGTTGAAGTAGGTTGATAGAAGTACCTGCATAGCCAACATAAAGCACCAGCCTTAAACTGTCCATTGAAATGGTCTTTGGAGTTAACTCCACTTCCTTCGCACTGAGTGCATGCAATAGCACCTGGTAGCATAACGAAAGATTATGTTCAGAAACAATATTCTCACATAGGAGGGTTGGGTTCTTCTAAGGAAATCTTATTGATAAATGCTTATATTTACTTTGACTCAACTACGTATGCCTAATAATATAGGTGTGTGTAACGTGTTCAGGTGTCATACTTGGCCATTTTCACAACGTTTTTGGGTAATTTTGGCCTTATTATGTGTTTGATATTGTCATAAGAATATGAGCAAATAAGAAAAGGAACAATGACTCAACCCATTTGTACTAGTTATAATTGAATCCTTGGGCTATGTTTTCCTATAATGCCTAAAATTCTCTACACTTTACCAAAACCATAAGAACAATGATTTTGGAACTTGAACTTCCTTATATACCAAAATGAAAGAAATTCAAGCTGATTTGAGTGTGAAATAAAAGAGACAAGATTTCTAAGAACATAATCTTAACAAGGGGAGTAAGACTTGTTAAATTATGATCAGGCAGACAGCAGCAGATATAACAGTCGAAATTGTAAGAGGATGTAGTTAAATGGTAGAAATGAACATAGTCAAATAAACAAGCTAAGCCAATAAGCAGTTTTTTCTCACCATTTCCGTCACAACCAGCACAGACGATGCTACTAGTCTTGGTGGTTGGGGAAGAAGGCTCTTTGCTTGTTGCCTGTTCAACCCAGATAAAAAAGATTTTGAGCTTGTGAAGATATGTGCAAACTCAAAAACAAGTATTCGAGCATCAAAAGAAGTACAAAAGCATATTCATCCTTTGCCAAGCATGTATATTCATTAAGCCACACTACTCTTACTAATTCTTTGATTTTTTGATTTTTTGATTTTTTTTTTTTTTGAATCAAAGAATACACCATAATTCATTCATTATTGCCTTACATCTCAAAGTTCGGCAATACCTTCACAAATAAAGCATTGTCGATTTTCTTTCATACGATGATAATCAATGTGACAACTTCATATCACATAAACCGCAGGATAAAACATCAATTCCATGCTTGAACATTTCCTGTAATTTTCATTAAATTTTCTCTAACACCTCAAATGCTGCTAATTCAAGGAAGAGACAATTCTCCAACACCTCAAAGGGACTCAAAATCACACTTTTCTTCTATGCCCAAAAGACAACTAAATTCACAAGCAATTTGGAAATTAACACTAAAAACACTGCAATCTAAGACAGAAACTCATGGTTTTAACAGGAAATAACATTCTAATAAACCCATATCACAAAAGACAAATACAGATACACCAAAAAAAAGTTGACATCAAATTTATTTACAATTGAACAATAATGGAAGTGGGTCTCTCACCTTAACCTCAAGTGACTGAAATCTTGAAGTTCCCAATCCTTCATTTACTCTAGTAATCCTTGTAATGGGAGAATTTCCAATTAAAATCCCTATAACAACAAAAACAGCACTGTTAGTCAAGCAAAGAACTTATTTTAAGACAAAAAAAGTTCATACTATCAAATTCACAAACTTCAATAAACATTATATACACAGACAAAGAGATAACCTGGCTTTGCTGGGCTGCTAACTGTAGTCACGGGAGTGAAACACAGAGACTGCGCCATTGAAGAGAGAGAAAGAAGAGATAGAGAGGGAAAAAGGAGGGAAAGAGTGAGTGAGTGTGTGTGTGTTCAGTTATTGTGCTTGTGATAACAGGGAAAAAATAGGAGCTAAGAATCTAAGATAAGGAAGATATTTTTTTTCCCAATTTTCTTTTATTGTAATTATGGAGAAATTATGAGGGCATTATTGTAAAAAAACCACTACCTTTTTAGCTTTAGACAGTTTGTTTGTCCTGGAAGAGAACCCTCCATTTTTTTCACAAATACCAAAGATTTTCAGAAGCTCAAGGGTTTGAAAAATGGCCACTGCCCTCTTCTTATCTTCTCCTCTGTTTAATCCTTCTCAGAGTATGCCCTGTTTTTTTTCCTCCCTCTCTGTTTTTTTCTTGCCCATTGTAATTTTGATTTTGATTTTAATATTTAAAGTTTGGTGCTTTATAGCTTTTGGCTGTTACTACTAAACATACGTGTAACCTCCATAGTTGCTCATTTTATGTCTTCTTAGATTGGTTTTAGAATTAAAGATTCTGGGCAGAGCTTATTTGATGATTGCCACCCATAATTTGAGTTTCTGGGTAACAAAATTCTTCATTTGATTGTGTGCATATGTGTCTGAAATTTCTAACAATACAGGGAGTATGTTTTACTATCAGTTCAGAATGGGAAGAAAGATACAATTTTTTTCCAATTATGGTAAATTTAGTGTGAGAATTTGATTGTGTTCTGTTTTTAACAGATAGAGAAGTGGGTGGAGGAACTTTTGGCAAATTCAATAGCTCATTGAATGGGAAATTAATTGGGTATCAAAGTGCCATTCAGAAAGGCATTTATCAGAGGTGCAGCAACAGGAGTGTCACCATCACTTCATTGGTAGACAGATGCATTGTCTAGTTTTTTAGTTTGCATCCCTGGAAACTATTCATCTTTTGCCTAATTTAGTGTAGAAGTGTTTGCGTTTGTATGTAAATCACCGGAGTAACTGATTTTTTCAGCTTGGAAGGAAAGCCAAAGTTACGCGGGAAACTGTGGTACCAGACCCAGATTATCGAATACCCATTGTCTTACTTGGTGGGTTGCTCCAGCATTTTCAATTTCCTAATGCATTTCACAAGAATGTGGTTGCTCATATTTGATGTACTTGTAAACTTGAAGTTCATCGATAAGCTGAATCAATGAGATCATTATTTATTTAATTGTGCTACTGGCCTGTCATTGCTTTAACATTGCATTCTAACTGTTTTATGATGCTGTGTTTCTTTTGATTTTTATATTTGATGGTTACAGGTGCAACTGGTGGGTTACTTTATTCAGACAATCTTGTAGCTGCAGTGCCAATTGGTCTTCTAGGATTACTTCTTCTGGTCCAGGTGATAATACGCAGTCTTCGTTCGATAAGTGACTATTATATTTATCTGTTGTTGTCTATTATTATAATTCATGAAAGCGGAAAAGATGTCCTAGTTTCAGACACAAAATGCTCTTTAAGTGGCATTGATGTAATGCATAATGTTGAATTCAGCAGCTTGATGCTAAATAATACAAGCACCAATGTTATAACCATATTCTTTTCAGGTGAATCTAACTGTGTTAATTAATGTTTTTCAGACAACGCGGGTGAGATTTGTCTTTGATGACGAGGCTCTGGTTAGTCTGTTCTTCCTTCCCAAACTATTGGGGTTCTCTTTTTCCTTCTGCCCGTGTACGCTTTTGTCTTAATTAAGTAGGCAGGTCGTGGTCTTGAGTGGTTAGTCAAACATTGTGCTAAATTTACTAGTATCATGAACGAAGATACACCTAGTGCAAAGAGTGGCTATTTATCTTCTCAAAGTACAACAATACTTAAACAGAAAATCTGGACTGCATTATGTATATACAATTACTGGTGACCTGAGTCCTCTCAGACTTTAGATCAATCCAGGCACCAAGTGAGTCGGGAAGGCCTGAGATCTTTCCTACCATGTCAACTGTCGTTAGTCACCAAAAGCCCACACTTTGTCTAGGGGGTTAAATAGAAACACAGTCTATTTATATGATTTGAGAAACGAGACCAAGCTTCGGCATACTAACTGCTACAGACATGCGCATCTAGTAGTAGCAGCAGGGGTGCCTCTATGAAGCTATCTCACCCCTATCCCTCAAATCTCCCCCTCCCCCTCCCTCCTTTCCCCGAAAAGAAGAAAAGAAAAAAAAAGAAAAGAAAAAAAAAAAGAAGAAACTTTAACAAATCTGCCTACAAAACAGTTGATGAAATGCTTTATACTGTCACTAAACCTTTCTTACTCTGCAGTATAGAGGTTCAGATTTGCTACACTAAAATCAGTGATTGATAATTGACCAATTTCTTGGTGGTTTGAACTTCATCCTGCAATTCAGTCAACTTCAAAGACATTTTCTTTCCATTATTTGGCTGTAGGAGGTGAAAGTGGGTTCTGATCTCAAGGAGTCTGGGGAAAATGCGTTTGTAGGTGGGAAGAATCGTTGGAAGTAAGTGTGTTTACAATCACTCACCAACAATCTAAAAGCAATGTTGGTAATTTAACTGTTAGATTTGATGCAGGTACTCCACGTTTGTGAACTGGGAGTTCTGGTGGCCGAATTTTCCTATCTTGGTTTATTTTAAAGAAACACAAACCAAGCCAGAAGGACAAATTCACTTCTTCCCCATAATATTTGTAAGTACCATATACACAAATGTTACAATTTTTGTGAGGCAAGTTGTTGGAATATGTACCTCTGTTTCTTGGGTCTAAAACTGCTATAGGAAAGAGAATTCTCTCACAGTCAATGCTGCTAAGTTGCAATCAGTGTAGAGTATATTCACTATAGTCTTATAGAAATCATATCAATATCGTGGAGGGGTACCAGTAAAGGGTATGGTTTTGGCTGATAACAAACCAGTGGGCTCAACAGCAGACACAAGGACAGGGATCTGTTAATTGTCATTTTGTCTTATCTCAGATACTCGATTATATATTTCCCAGATCACTTTCCATTGGGTCCTTATAAATTCATAGTCACCAAATCAATAGTCCACCATAGTTGTACTACCCGGTTTGGGAATCTGATCCTTCTTCGTCCATCTTCATACAAGGTGGTGTTCTTAGAAGGGTCATAATCCTCAACTTTGTTTAATTCCTTCTATAGGTGCAATCATTCTTTGTGCAGCTAATGGCTGAAGTATTTGATTACTGGTCCACAGAATGGGAAGCAGCTTTATGACGTTATGGTAGAGCGTGCAGGACCGTCGAAAACCAGTGGCCCGAAATAGGTGTGAAGATTGAGCTTTGTGATTCTGATTTACTTTGTCCCAGCTGTGACACTCACATAGCATGGTATGGTCACAGAATATGCCTAATGGTCATCCGAATCTATTCCTCTCCTAGTTCTTGTTATTCAATTGCTTAATCTGTTACCCTAAAAATCATCTGAGTTTCTGCATGATTTCTCTGTCTGTACAGTTCTGATGAGGCGTTGTGGAACACGTTTCTCTGTGATCCTTGAAGTTGATTCCATTTCTTTTTTTTCACGATTTGTTTACGGAGCCTTGCTGGATGAAGTATCAGATTCACTTTGTCACATATAATTTGAATGATACATTACTTTCAGTATACAGAGCTGCAGGATAATTTGCATTCTGCATTGTTTAGTTGGGTCTTGTTTGTCGTAACACTATAACCAAAGCCATAGCTGGAAAGTGTGAGTATTAAAAGGGAAGGGAAATGAAGGCAAGGATTCCATATTAAGGATTATGAGGGAGGCCCTTTCCCTGGTAAACTGAACTGTGAATATTCCCTGACCTCACCCAAAAAAATCTACTCCTTTCAGGGTAAGTAGAATTATAGGTTTTGGCATTATGATCTATCTATAGGTAATTGGCGCTTGGATAGGCCTTTCGGGGTAAGTGAGGGGCCTCTTGGGTCACCCTTGATCGGTTGATCCCCAAGATCCTCTGCGTGGAAAAAGTCAACTGGGCCTCGTGATGGTCTAGACATTGCCTCATTCAAAGGCTATGATTCATGAAAACAAGACGTCTGGGAAAGTCCCAGGTTGAAAGTGGTGATTATAGATTTATATTGGAAGAGGACTCCCACAGGGGCGTGGGAGGCCACGGGGTCGACTATTGGGTCCCTAATAGCATCAAATACTCTTTAATAGTCACCAATTTGTAATTTGTAAGGTTCCAAAATTGATGCCATGAGTGACTATGAAGTTTGGGCGCTGGGAAAGACCTCCTGAGCATGGTAGGAGTCTCTATGGTGCCCCGTAATCCCCTTGATCTTTTTATGGAAAAACTCAATCGTCCTAGGTGGTCCACAAATTAACCCCGGTCAAAGGCTCTAAATCAAGAAATTGGGGTGTCAGAAGGCCCCTAAATGAAGGTTGTGGTGATGCTTTATTCCTATGGGACGGGGATCCCAAGGGGACATGAGAAGCCCCATTGAGCAATAGCTTTTTATGACCCTTTACTCGTCATCTGCTTATAAAGCTCGGACATCGATCCCATGGGTGAATATGAAGTTTAGGCATCAGGGAAAAAAGGTTACTTGGAAATAGTGGGGGGAGTCTCTTATGTTGTACCTGGTCACCACCAAGATCCTTAGTGTGGAAAATCTTAACGCTCCCAGGATCCTCCTTGTGGAAAATCTTAACTGCTCGTTTGGTGTAATCCCGATATGTCCCTTTCAAAGGATATAACTCAAGTAAAAGGGCCGTGGGGTAGTTATTGAGAGTTGAGACGAAGGTGGCGTTTTCCAATTCCTCTAGGACAAGGACCCTCAAAGGGCTATGGGCGATCCCTGATATTGATTATTGTGTCCCCAGTAGCTTTTTGTGACCCTTTACTAGTCAACCACTTTTACAGTAGGGCGTCTCTTAGGCTGCACTTGGTCCTAAGATCCTCCATGTTGAGAAACTCAACCGACCTCAGAGTTATTCAGACATTTCCAATTCTAAGGCTATAATTCACATTGAATGAATTCAATGTTGGAAATGGCCTGTAGGGGGGTCTCTTTAACTTCTCTTTGCCCCTAGGATTCACTGTGGAGAAGCTCTATGAGTTCTCGAAGTGATCCGGACATTGGTCGGTTCAACAATCATAGCATATGAAAACTGGGTGTATGGAAAATCCCTCGAAGAAGGTGGTGACTTTCGATTAATACTGAATAGGCGGCCCAAGAGAACGTGGTCGGTGTGCTTATTAGCGAATAGAAGGAAATTTTAACTAATAATGGTTGATAGAAAAAAAAAATTGCTTATTATATTATCATCAACTTGTTCTTGTGTTTTCATCCAGTGACTGTATGTATTTTCAGAGTTTTTTTTGACATCTGAAACTAGAACAATGACAATGAGGGAACTCATATGAGGCTGATAATAAAACAAGGTGATAACTGAGGATACAATAACCAACCTTGTTTCATATAAGAGTATCATTTTCTATCCAGTGCACAATGCAGCAGTAAAGTGCAGCTCACCTTTGAAAAAATAAAAATCATCACTAGAGCTTCTAAAAGCAAATACAAGCCCTAAAAAAATCATGAACAAAATCAAATGCAAGCTTCATACGGCTCCCTAAGATAAGCTTCCTTCCTCCGTAATATGTTAGTTCACATATCGAAGAATGCAAAAACACAAACAGTGATTCCTTAGAACTCACCAATATTTTGGCATTCATTAACCCTTAAAGGTGGCTCCCACGACAATCTCAGACTTCGGCAGTCAATCAACAAAACACTGAGCTTCAATTGCCATTTCATATCCTGCTTTAAGTGATGGGAGTATACTGTTTCAGTTCTCAGAATCTACGTGGGTCAATATGGCAACTGTAAGATTTCTGGTCAAAATTTTAGCCATTCCCTCATCCCTTTTTGGTACAGTGAGCATCAGTCCCATGCTGAGTGCACTGATCATAACCCACACTCTTGAGAAAGTCTCGAATCTCTTTTGCTGTGGTGTTGCTTGCTTGCAATAAGCGCTCATCTTCCTCGTAGATTATGTAAGGGGCTTCGACTCCTTTTCTTGAGAGCAGCTTCTTGGCGCCTTTCAAGACATGATATTCCCAACCTTGAACGTCTATTTTAAGCAGCAGCACAGATTCTGTCTCTGGAATGATTTCATCAAGGGGTATGGTCTTCACTTGAATGGCAATCTCTTCATTGGATTTGAATGCCAACTTTGCACCACTGGCAGAGACAGCACTGTTATCCAGGCGTCCAACTAACTGTTAAGCAAATGGAAACGACATGAGCATAACTGTAACACCATTGCATATGGAGTAGTAACTAGGAAACATGGGGAAATTGGCATATACTTAGTAATCCTTAAGAAGGTCAAGCACTCAAGAAGCATAGTGGACACCATGAAACTAGCCAACACCTCAATTTAGATGTTTTACAACAACAGAATTAGCACACTGTAATCTGAATTGCAGCAAAACCACAAAATATTGTTCAGAATAACCATCACCAATGTGATTGTGCTGCTGGAGGGATCTAGGGAGATTAAGGTGTACACAGTCTTTCCCCCTTATGTAATATTGGGGCTGTTTCCAAAAGCCGGAATGTTGGTTAAGAATCTAAATATTGGGGCTGTTTCCAAAAGCCGGAATGTTGGTTAAGAATCTAAATATTGGGGCTGTTTCCAAAAGCCGGATTGTTGGTTAAGAATCTAAATCACAATAAGAAGACAATAGCCAAGGTAATAGGGAATGGTAAGTGGAGCTACAATGAACACACAATTACTAACTCTGAAGAGAAGCCTTTAACGTGAACCAGACACTTCAAAAGGAGGCAGAAATCGAAACATGTGAACTGTATAGAGTTTCAATAAAGAAACAATTTTGATGAAAACCCAACCAAAAGGCATACAATGGGAAAAGGAAAATTCCCAACAAGTTCAAGGCTTGAAGCAGGGAAAACAATGAACTACAAAGCTACACTCTACAGAACAAATTTCCCCACTAAATTAAGTTTTGCTAATTCATCTAAATCTCCTCAATTTGAATATAGACTAAACAAAGCTACTAATTTATCCCAATCTCCAATCTCTCCTAAATTCCCACCTCAAAAAGAATCACGAAATTTGAACAAACACAGCTATACAAACCGAAAGCACAATCAATCAAACTGAATTACCTTATGAAACGTGATGTTCCCCAAGCGATCAGACGCAGCAGCATCAAACACAGTAACCAAATCCCCAACCCGATTGAAGTAAATCCCATCACAAATCCTCTGCAAATTCTCAAAAACCGGCTCGAAAGCGAAAACCCGGAAACCCATCACAGCAGCAGCAAAGCTAGCCATACCCACATTGGCACCGACATCGACAACGACACCATTTCTCCCCTCGGCCTGAAATTTGCCGAGCAAGTCCTGAACTGTAACGGAAATGTCGGGTTTCTTAAAGGGCTTCTTCTTAAGAATTCGCTGAACATTTTTGCTGGGTTTATCGGGCAAAGTGCCGAGGTCTGAGAGAGCGTAGATGAAAGGGTATTTGAGACCCTCAACGATGTTTGCGATTATGGGGTGAGATTGTTGGGAATTGAAGCAATCAAAAGGGGGGATTTTGAATTGGGTTTTTTGGGAGATTTTGAAATTGGGGAGGTTTTGGGTTGAAGAAGAAGAAGAAGGGCGAGAAGAGAAGAAGAAGAGGATGAGGAGGACGAAGGAGAGAGAGAAGAGCAAGAGGAGGGAGTTTGTGGAGAGGAGTTTGAGAGATCTCTCTCTTTTCCAAGCATTCGCCATTGATATGGATTCTTGGAGAGAGATAGAGAAGGAAGAAGATGAAGAAGAAGGAGATGAAAGTGGGTAAAATCTGGGTTTTAGAGGGTTGATTTGAACAAAGGCAGAAGAATGGAGAAGCAGTGAGCAATGCCACAGGAAGTGAAGAGTGCAAGTATACAGTACTGTAATATGAGAGACTAGAGATCTAATCCCAGGGCTATCTCCCTCTCTCTCCCTTCCTTTTTTTTTTTTTTTTTTTTTTTAGTTTTGCTTTGGGAAGAAAGCTCAAAAATTGATCCCACTAGAAAAGCGATTGAGTTGCGCAAACTTAAAATAAAATTGATCCGAATGACCTATTTACTAGGTTTACCCCAATTTATATGTTTCGGGTTTGAGTTGGGTGTGCAATTGTGCCTTGTATGAAATGAAAGTGGGACGGGGAAGGGGTCAGCCCACTTTTTCAACTATCAGCCCAGCAACGAGATGGGCTTGAGCCGGTGGCATTGGTTTTTCCGAGACAAATTAAAATAAATAATTTATACATAAAAAAACAATAATTAGTCCTTCTACTTCATCTTATTGAGAAATTTTATGAAGGCACCAAGGAGTATGAAATATGGTACAAAATTTCCCCAAGTGTTACGCTTCTAATTTCTAACAAGTGTACGTGTAAAATTGCATTTTGGAATTTTGTAGAGTATTAAATTTAATTAGCTACAAGATTAGTACTCCTATTATGAACTATTTGATTTCATAATGGTAAGTGAAGATGAATTGCAAGTTACATCGGCCCTCTTACTTTACATTCAAAACAAGCAAGGAAGAAACGTGAATCACTTACAAAATAACTCATCAATTAGGAGAACTTGTAGTATATTAGTTCCATAAGGCAGTGGTGGTTCAAAACTTTGTCCTTCCTCATAAGTCTTTTTTTCACAAGGTTCATAGTCATAACTTTGAGGTTCCTAAACACACACTCTTGATTTGGCCTGCAGTTCATGGTGTGAATGTTTAATGTACCTTTCAATTTTCTTCCAAAATCCGTCTTAGGTTTGTTGCAAATTCCCAGTTCCCTTGATCCAAGACACAAATTCACACACACGCATATGCACTTTCATGTAATAAATGAATTTAAAGCATTGTACGAAACCTTCACAGAAACCTTGCAGCAATGTGAAAACTTTCCTGTGATGAAAGTTCTAGTCACATATAACTCTCTTCTGGATCATGAGCATTTGTTGAACTAGATTTTTATTACTGTATTAACTTGAAGCTAAAGAAAAGTAACTTTTCTTCTACAATGAATCATTGCAGGATATCTCTGGCTCAATGCTAATTATTTGGCTGCTTTACATGAACATAGTTCCTCTATATGCCTGCTCGAGCCCTAACCATTATTTCGATGTGTTAGATTATGGAGCTGTCAGCGACATCACTAATGACAGTTCACAAGTAAGTCCAATTACTCTGAACAAACTTGCCCCTTCCCCCCTCTCAAGTCAGGTCACTTTCATTCATGCAGTCATCAAAGGATGAAATTTTTGTTGTTAATTCTCTGTATAATGATAGGCTTTCCTAGAGGCGTGGAATGAGATATGCAACGCGGACATAGATAATCCTACGTTGATTGTTCCTGAATGGAAAACATTCCTAGTGAATCCAATTGTTTTTGCTGGTCCTTGCAAACCTGAGATCATCAACTTTCAGGTTCTGAAATCTAAAACATTCCCTCTCCAAATTAGGAAATCAGGCATTGTAAGAAACGCTAAAAACAAGTTACGCTGGAGAAGAAAATGATTTCAAATTTTCTTTTTCTTGTTTAAGAATTGCAGATTTTAGGGGAAATAGTGGCACCTCCTTTACCTTCTGCCTGGGCAAAACATGACCCGAGCCAATGGCTAGCATTCAAGGAAGTAAGCGGGCTTCGTGTTTATGGCAGTGGCAGAATCAATGGACAAGGTTTTAATTGGTGGAACCAATCTTGTAAATATCACCCTGGCATGGTAATCTATGAGAAACATGATAACAGATCTTCTTTCTTCCTCTTTTTTGGGTCAGTAATGTGATACTTGAAGAGCTTATTTATAATTTTCTGCTTTATTTTCAGCCCGGATGTACCAAATTAGCACCAACTGTGAGTATTTGCCTTGGAAAACAAGCAAATTGGTAAAGAATTAAGATCAATATCCATCGTATGTCATGAATTTTTGTTCTGTTAACGTGTTGAACAGGCAGTGAAGTTTCTTAGATGTAATGGGACTACTCTTACTGGAATCCACTTCATCAACAGTTCGCAAACGCATGTTACACTAGTTGGATGCAATGTATTTCGCATAGATGAGCTGACTATTCAAGCTCCCGGAAACAGCCCTAACACTGATGGCATTCACCTTCAGCGTGTCCAAAATGTCATCATCACAAACTGTGAAATTGGAACAGGTAAAATGTCAATTTAAGAACATTGTTAATGACGTAGCAATGGTTCTGACAATATCTGTAACTTTGATTAACAGGCGATGATTGTGTTTCTATCGGAGATTACACGTCTAACATTGAAGTCCAAAATGTTACATGTGGACCAGGCCATGGAATAAGGTAATCATGTAATTAACATCTATGTTCTTGAACTCAAGGATAATTCATTTTGCAAATCATTCTAATGCTTCAAGTTAGTTTTGAAACAGCATTGGTAGCCTTGGCAGAGGTGGAAACTATGTAAGAGTAACAAACATTCTGGTAAGGAACGCTTATTTCAAGGGTACTACAAATGGAGCTCGAATTAAGACATGGCAGGTAAAAAAGATAAAACCTTATAATAAGTTTACTCCCTCTAGTTCCAAGAGATTACCATATTCATTGCTCTAAAATCTAAATAAACTCAATACATGAGAAGTAAACTATAAAAGATTATACAGGTTAACCGCTACACACTTGAATATATTTGATCTTATTGTAACTTCTTGCTACTGAGAAGGAAGGGAGGGGCTATGTTAAGCGAGTCATATTTGAGAACCTCTTCTTCAACTCGGTGAAAAACCCACTAATTATCGATCAACATTATGGTGCTGTAAAAGGCGCTCCAGTCAAGGTACTAACACCAATTTTCCATGATTGTTCTGTTCTGTATTTGTGACTTTGATCATGTCACAACAATTTCTCAAATTATTCAACTGATTTTGGTGGCGCGTGTTTTTGCCTTTGTGGAGGAAACGGGGGTTTGGATATCGGATGTGACCTACAAGCACTTCTACGGTACATCAACAAGCAGTGTTGCCATTAACCTGAACTGCAGCCAATTTATGGCCTGCACTGACATAACATTAGACTCAATTGTACTGTGGCCTGCTGCTCAACTTGGGAAACAAGTCACTTGTTATTGCTCCAATGCATACGGTGTTGCGAGGGGATTGGTTCAGCCGCCTTCTTGCCTCCGTGAAACAACCAACATGATGAGGATAATAGACTTACTGATACACATCAAAGGATAGATTCTAACTAGGCAAAGAATAACAGCCTAATATGAAGAAGCTAGCATTTACAAATATGACTTTAGACACTAAAAGTACAAGGAGTGCTTGTGAGTTTATCTCAAGTATTTCATTATCTGGTTCTTTTTTGTTGTATGTTATGGTCTATCACTGTCTATGTACTATAGCATATACTTGTAAAAAATACTTTTAGTAGTTAATTAAGGAGTCATATATGGTGTATTTCTTAAGTGATTAACAAATTTCTGATTGATTAACAAGTTTCTCTTTAGCCAACATCTCTCAACCTCGAACACAAAACCCTCAAGTATGGCATCAACCCAGCTTTGAAGAGTACTATATTCATAAGATCTTATTGTATTTTGATGTTAGTCCTATGTACATCCAATACTCTCATTGATATTTGTGATATTTCAAGAATAAGCACTCAATAAGTTTCCTAAAACGTATCATATTTTTTTGTTTATAGAAAGAAAAAAATAAAATACTGGATATTTATTTGTTTGATACTTCTATGAGACGGATGTGAATGAGACTGATGTGATACTTCACATCCTTCATATTAAGTCTGTTTCACTCTTTTTAAGGAGATCATTTACTTTATTTTGCTCGATAATACCGAATAATCTTTCGTAAACTCTCTTTTTGATAATAGTTAAGGGGGTTTCTTTTACTATACAACTCACTACTTCGATCTAACCAAGTTTCCTCGTGAGCTCATCTCACTTTTAATCTTAGTCATGATTATAACATAATAATCTGTCATATTCGAACCTTTTTTCCATGGTCAATGACTCAAGTGTATGTCATAGTATGGGTTTGCTTTGTTGAATATTACAAGCTTAGATTGCAGACTTCGCAAAATTTATACATCACTACTGCCAAATGTTAAATAACTACCTCCTCTTCATTATAGATGTCATTAGCACTTAGCAGAGTCACTAGTGAAGGATATTTACAACAACCAAAAAAAAAAAAAAAAAGAAGTCAAAAATTCAAGTGTTGATTGTTTGAGACATACTAAATAGAAGACATGCAGTAAGTGAAGATCAGGCTTACAGATTTTTGGTGAATCCAAAATTGCTATTTCAAACTAGTATTTGAATTAGTTAATTGGAATAAATAAAAAGTGAAACCACAAAAAGTTATACTATGTGCTCGTTTGTTTATTATAGGAAGTGAGACTTTCTGCAAAGTATCAATTCATCCGAGTAATTTTTTTATCAATTAAACAACTCACCCATTCTATATTTTTTAGAAATTTCCACTTCCCAAATTTTATCATTGCAATCAAACAAGCATTATATCGTTAGCGCCGTTCAATTTGACTAGGTTGTGTTTGTGTCATGGTTGCCATGCTACAATCATTTCAGCTCAAATTTGCTAAGTACAATGTAGTATAATTAAGCACTGTTCAATTAAATTGCACATATCCTGAATAAGAGATAATGATTGGAACTAAACTTTTAATGTGAGTATATTCTTATTGGTGGGATACTACGGCCACATGTCGCTTCATGTATACACGCTAACATGGCACTATCTAGTCAAAATAAGAAAAAGAAATAGAACATAGCTACACTAAATATTTTATAAGGTAGTTATTCGCAAAAAGTGGAATTTAAAAGGTAGTTATCGGCAAATTTTTCTATATTTTATAACCATTGGCCAAAAAAAAAAAAAAAAAAAAAAAAAAAAGAAGAACATTTATTATTACCAATGCCCTAGAATGCTACTACATACACCCCGCCCCTGCTACATGCAATTTCAATCATCAGATCAAATACACCCCATTATTTTGGACGTCAGACAAGCTACGAGCATTTTGACATACATACCATACGTACTATAAAAAGAGGGCTACATAGAGCTAGCTCATGAGTAGGGCAAAGAGATTAGAGAGTGCCGGCAATTAATTCAAAGAGCGAGCTACTGAGCTAGCTTCCATTATTTCCATCGACTGAGAGTAGTGAGCTTGAGTATCGTACTACAGTACAGTGCTGCATGCGCTGAAGAATGTCTGAGAGGGGTGAGAGCTCAAAGTAAAAATATGTTCTAGTTAAATTGTAACTTGGAAATGGATCATACTTATAAATCTTGGGTATAATATGAACCCTCTGATTATGTATTGTAAAACACTTAATAAGAAGTTAGACAATATATCGTTCATGAGATGCTATCTAATAGAGAAGTTGATAAGATATTTAGATACTATTTGTTTATAGAATTGTACTCCCATATTTGTGTAGGTTTTTGGGAGTGGGGTTTAGGATTTGTAAGTTCACCTCACTTTTTATGAGCCTTTTTAGTCGATGTTAATGAGCCCACTTTTCTTTTTTAATTTAATTGGCCGGGTTAGTCTATATGTTAAGTAATTTGTTGGTTTTTTTTTTTTTTTTGTTGTTTTTTTTTCCCCTTCCACATATAGGTTCTTGCATTCATCATGCAATTGGGACCGCCATTGAATCGAGAAAAAGGAAGCAATGGCTGGAATTGAGAGGGGAGCCCTATGCTCATGAAGCTTCTATCATGTATCTAGTTCACGAGCGTCGGCCGCCCAGAGTAGCTGATGCTATCATGGATTTAATAGCCTTTCAGGGGTTAATGACAAAAAATGACTATGAAGTTGAGGAACTCAATATTGAACAAGCACGTACGAGAGGTAAAGAATAATGTAATTTGTGTTAAATTATGCATGTTTTTATACTCTTAAATAATTATGCGGTACTAGTAACCATTTTTGGTTGGTTGTCTTGTAGAATGGGTTGGGGGAAGTGGGATATTTATGCTATAGTGGGCTGATCCTTGGGCAATATCTTTTACACTACTACGTATCGTACTATTCCATGTTTTAACAATAATATTTTCTTTCTTTCATTGAAAATTGATCCATCGAGCAGCTGTTTGAGATAAAAGGCTATGAGGAATTCAGTGATTTCTACTAGTTAATCTCTAATGCTCTTTCTTATCATCAATTCTTTTAATCTAATTTTTTTTTTTTTTTTTATTTTACTAGGATTTTTTTTTCGAAAACTACCTTAAGTTTTATGGTTTTTGTGGGAACCTACCTTATAGTATTTATTTGTAAGAAACTACCTTTTATGACATAAATGCGTGTGAAGGACTACCAATGGACGATTTTAGATCTAATGGTATTAGATTTCTCTACTGTTTGCCAATAGTTTGACATTTTTGCCCCAACTTCACCTTGTGCATCTATAACTCTTAAATAAGCCAATTCTTAACCTTTGGTGTCTAAATTGTGTTTGCCATTATTACCCTCATCAATTGCACTCCTCCCATCAATTAGTAAGGACGTATTTGTAATCTACTAAAAACTTCTGCTTCCAAAAAAAATAAAAAAATGAAAAGTTAGTCGTGCAACTGTAAGCATCAACAAAGGAATGAAAAAAAATAAACTGAAAAGGTACAATTATTCCTCCCAATCCCACCATGCATGCAGGCCTCCACATTGAAAGAATTGTACCCCCGCACGCACTATGGCCTGCAGTTATTTGCAATTTTGCACCTATTTTCTTCATCTATACCTACACTCTTTCATCCTTCTAATATAATATCTTTGCCACTTTGAATACTTAATAGTCCTCTTTCTCTCACAAATCTTCTCCAATATCTCTCTCTAACTATCTTTGAATTGATCTTGCATTCAATACCTCTTCACTCCATGTTTAGATTACTCATGAACCATTCCCCATTGAAAATTTTTAAATTTTCAATTATTTATGTCATTGCATAATTAAAATTTACTCCTAACATATTTCATCTCTATATTGTTCTATGTTTTGGCCAGTTCATTTTATTAACTCAGAAAAATTAACACACTTTGGCAACACAAGCACAAAAATATGGCAAGCTTGATGGTGGGAAGTAACGCAAAATTATGGAGAAGACAGAGTCATGATCTTATGTAAGATTTTTTCAATACATATGCATTTTATTTTTTTAAATACTATGCTTTTGAGTATAATTTGAATTTGATTAAAAATTGATACCTTACTACGAAAATTGGAGCTTTAAGTTGTTTACATTCTATGGCTTTTGTGTCTTCGTAGATAAACAAGTTTTCAAGCATATTACGACATATTGCACACACTCAACAATTGGCCTATTAGCAGCTTTATCACTTAAATTAGATGAATTAATAATTTTACTATGCTATTTGATGAAATTACAGTAGCTTCATACATTCTTTACTTGACAATTGCCATTAACAAAGCAAAACAATTCCCCTGTTCAATTTTCATGAAAGCTTTCATCATCAATATTTTCATTATTGTGGTAATTGGTTTGTGTTCATGGTTATATTTGAATATATGTTTTTACTTTCTTTATTCAGTTTATTTCAGTACAAATAAAAAAAAAAAAAAAAAAACCCTATAGTTTTTACACTTATTTGAAAAGATTTTTTAATCAAAGATTAAATTAGAAAAAGCATTGAAAATTAGCACCAAATAATGTGCTTGTATTATAACTTTATTGATTTCAAATTAATTTAAAACTTATGTGTCATATTACTTATTAATCATGCACGCATAGCGTGCTATAAAATACTAGTCTCCACATGATCTCCTTCCCTCACGAACAAAAGAACTGCAATTTGTCTCTCCACGACACACTCTCTCTCTCTCTCTCACACTATAATTTCTATATGTTTCTCTCTGTTTTGCACAATAAGGCCTAGCTAGGGTTTTCCATTGGGATAAAAGGTTTCTGCCGACTCAATTTCCTTTGCGGATAATGCTGAAGAAGCATGGCCATAAGTGGGAAGAAGAAGAAGAAACACAAGGAAGAAAATACCCATATTAGGGCTGTAATTTTCTTTCCATTTCAAACACGACAAAGAACTTTCCCTCCATTACAACAGATCGAGGAACTGTTTACCCTCAAATTCAAATTTGTCTTGCAATTTGCCATTTGTTCTCATGAATTATATATATGATGATCTTCTCAATTTCGTATTTTTAGTTGAACCCATCCCTAAATTTCCAGTAAAAAGGGCAGCTAAAAGGGTCGATTTAACCGCGGTGTTCTTTGTCTCTCTCTTCTTCTTGAAATTGAAATTCCTGCAATTTTGATGGCGAAATGACAAAATCTCATTTGCAATTTATGAGGGGCTAATATAAATTGCTGGGACACTCAAGCCCGCATTTCTTCCCACTTGACCATGCTTCTTCAATCCCACATTTCTTCCCACTTGGGAGTTGGGACACTCACATTCCTCCCCCCTTTTCTCTCTCCATTTCATTGTTCCATGATGGGGATTATGGTGGACATGATGATAGTTTAGACTTCACAGCAATCTAAGAGTGTCAATGGCTTTGGAAGCATAAGTGTGTAAATTAAAGAAAAGGGGCAAAATTATCATTTCAGGCTTGACTTAACACGGTTAGCTACAACTCTGTCAATTGGTAGTCTTTAACAAACGCTTAACTCATAAAAAGTAGTTTCTCGCAAATAAAAATTTATAAGGTAGTTTCCCACAAAAACTAGAAAACTTTAGTAATTTTCGGCAAAAAATCCTTTTTACTATTAATAACATTTATTTTATATTTTTGTTTTTCAATCTTAGCTTTGATGGTGCACTTAAGTGGCGCATTGTATTCTACTCAAAATTGACTCCTTTATACATACTAGGCGCATGTTTGTGTTTGGTTGCAATGATAAAATATGGGAAATTAATATTCTTATAAAGTGTAAAATAGGTGAGTTATTTGATTGTTAAAAAGATAACCTTAATACGTGTGCATTAACTTCAATCGACAAGTATTTTGAGATGGAGGGAGTAGCATATAGAGTATTAGCAAAAGTCAACGATTTTTTGCTTCAATACCTAAACAATCTGACCTACTTCTCTGGATTAGTAAAAGCTACCGCTCAGCACACAACCTCACTGTAGAATCGCCACCAAGAAACATCAACAACCAAATACATGTACATGACCTTAGTAGGATATTTCCGCAGTAACTGCTAAAGAAAGGTAAACACTTGCCTATTGACAACAAGACTTGGCCATCAAATAACAAAAGGGCAAAGGCACAACAAATTACAGCTCAAACCCCAAAGAGAAGTTAGAAGTAGTTAATAGCATAATGTGGCAAAATCTAGCTCGTAGAAGGAAATGAACAGTAAGAGTAACAAACAATGCACACATAACAACAGGTTCATCAAGACAAGATGGAAGCTACATGCTCCTATATGACACGATCCTCAAGTTTGGATTCATCGAACAAACTGCTGCACCAATCGCAAACCATATCTTGAGGATGGTAAATCTTCAGTAGGCCAGGAGCTTGATCTGAAAGAAATGATTAACAATTATAACCAGTTAATCAATTTGAATTACATAACACCGGATAGATTACCTAAGTGCCAGTTTATCGATGGGAGAACTAAACCAGCTATTGACATTCAGCATCTAAGCATAGCAAATTGGGATAAAATAATTGATGCATGCCATATGAATCTTTTAGTATAACTGAAGAAAGGAGAGTCTCAAGTACAAACTGAAAGCATTACCAAAATCACGGGGATCCGGTTCCAAGATACTACATCTTAAGACTGGCTCCGGAATCTTGGGCTTGTCACAAATCTTCATCTCAGCAAAAAAAAGCTTTGGTTTGGTATCAATGGAGGCATTCTTAGGCTTAGCAAGGAAATTGCCATGAACATATATTCCTCCACGATGAACCGGAGCAGTAGTCAAAGGCTCCACAAGCTCATATTCAACACCCTAACATTTAGGGTACATTATTATTAGGAATTCTCCACAAATGAATAAAGTTTGATAAATTTGTAAATGGTAAAGAATTATCTAGGAGAAAAGGCAGCAGAGAGTGAACTGAACCTCATTTATCTTGTTGTTAAAATATTTCAATCCACTCGTAGCAAGTTCAAGACGCTGCTTGTTGTAAGCCTCCTTATGTGAGAAAGGAGGTGGACGAGGTTTGATCACATGCCGTTCGCTACGAAGATATCCATCTTCAGTGAAGGCACATCTCCAATCTCCTTCACCCCACCTAAGTCGAATAAGGATTAATATTAGAAGAGGGAGCTAGAAATTTCATCAATCAAACACAACCCAACATTGAGATAGAGCATCAAGTAACAGATTGATAAGTTTCAACATAAAAAAAAAACTGAAAAAAAAAAAAACAGAAGAAGTTGAGTTTGCTAATACTACTCTCAGAAATGAGGCATTCACCAAAAGTTTAAATATATACAAGTAAGTAGTGCTGTAATAGAGAAATGAAATTTTGATAAAATGCAAGTAATAGTAATTATACTCACTCCTTGATTCGTTCAAAAGCCAGTTTACCAAGTTTTACACGTCCTTGGGCGTCCTCGTTCGACCTGCAAACAGAAGATGAGAAACTCTAACCCTAAGACGAACCCAAACATTCGGCGATTAAGATGCTACTAGCGAGAATTCACAAAAATTGATGCTTCAATGAAATAATTAACAAGATGCAAAACCCTAAACCTAATCTAGACCCAAAGAGGGGCAAATCGATTGAGACAGAGAGAGAGAGATGATACTTGATGATTTCGTCGCTATCTTGCTTCTGATTATCTCCTTCCATGGCGTCCGTTGATGGCTTAATGCGCTTCGGATCTCCATCAATGGCGTTCGAATTCGTTGGTGGCGAATTGCGTTTCGGATTTCCATCAATGGCGTTCGATTTTGTTGGTGGCGAATTCATAATTTCTCCTCCTTTCAATCCCCCTCTCTGTCTCTCTCAGTTTGCGTGTGACAGCTTAGCGTTTTGTTAAGGAAAATTTACTCGAAACTACACGAATTTTGTAGGATTTTGCAAGTTTTTTTTTTCCCTCGAAAAACTAACTTTTTTTTTAAGTTATAAAATCTTGTAAGAAAATTACTCCCGCCGTCTCTCTAGGACCTCAACGGTTTCACTTGTACAAGTATTAATACATGAGTTGAAATACCAAACTGTCCTTGAATTGCAAGTGTAAAATAAAAATCTAATTTATAATGGTTAATTTATTTGAGGGCAATATTATCAATTTGTTGGTAAGATATGTCTAAAAATAGAACTGCTGAAATTATAGTGGGATGCCCAAAATGAAAACTACTAAAGTTATAGTGGGACGGAGAGAGTAATTGATAATGGATTTTGGCTAACGGGTTAATTTTTATGCGGGTTGCCTATAATGCCCCTTATTTAACTGAGGTATGAACCCCCTCTCTTGAACAAAACCCATTTATTTTCCCTCCACTTTGATTCCCCTGGTAAATTTTACCACCATCACAATAAAGTATAATCCCATTCATTCATTCGTTAAATGACCAAGGTATCTCCCTTGATTACTTTATCTTATGTCCTTGTCTCTCCAAAAGCTTCATTGCCCATTGAATTTTGATTTTTGTCTTGTATTGTTAGTCGCCCAATGGTAAATATTAACCCCCATTTCTCATTCTCCTAAATTTAAGGTTCTTCATTATTCCAAAATTTAGA